>OZ023337.1:29686381-29765956 GCA_964007535.1 Brachyptera risi
AACTGGTCGTTGACGCGCCGTTAAACGTCATTATTCATTCAATATAACTGAGCAGGAATGAAGAACAGGGATTCACACTGGATAGATTTTGATCGAGTGAATAATTTTTCGCGATGGAGAGGGCGAGGGCTCTTAACAAAATTTTACTTGTGATTGCTTGATTTTTTCGGAAACTTTTCATATTTTTACAATTTATAGCTTGAATCAAAAGTGGAAAAATACCTTTTTCTATTTGTCTGATAAACCTACATGTTATAAACTATGCAATATCACAATGGTGATTGGTTTAAACAGGTTGAGAAAGGATTTTTGTATTGATTCAACTGTGCATCAGACTGTTTATATGTTGAATTCAGCTTGGTACGTTTCTGTAACCTGTGAGATGATATAATTAAAAAATATACACACCAGTTTAGGACGTATCGAAGATACTTTTCTAACCACATTCTAAACGTTCAACTTTTACAAAAGCCAATCAATACAAACGCACGACTCAAAACCCTATCCACATAGACTGCCAACCAACTCAGTTATGTAGTCCGACCACAACTGAACGAACTGGTTTAACGACGAACCGACGACAAGATGATCTCACCCTCCCCACTCCCCTAACCAATACAAACACAAACATCAACACACTTTATCAACATGGTCATAAACTCAGTTAACTTCAGATTAAAATCAAATACTGTATCATTGTACCAATCGGAGAACATACGTTGGTGTAGAAATGTAAAAAAAAAAATTGAATAGAAAAATATTCAAAAATAAATAAATGAAAAAAAAAAAAAAAAACTTGGCCAATAAGGAGATGCAGAAACTCCAAGGCCAATCAAAAAAGAAGAAGAAGAAGAAGAAGAAGAAGAAGAAGAAGAAGAAGAAGAAGAAGAAGAAGGAGAAGAAGAACTACCGCAGGTGAGAGCACATATATCTAAAAGTAAATATTGGGATGGTTCCTTAGCAACAGGACACGACCGTCTCGTTCCCATTATTCCAGCAGACTGAAGATGGCTGTTCAATAAACATATATTGGCAGTTCCATTCATCGGACCAACTGGTCGATGTTACCAATATGTGTCATACGTCATGCCTACACCAACCTAAATAATCCAATCTAATCAATTTAATGAACCTAACCTATCCAAACTAATCTGCTTTTTTAATCCATTCTTCATTCATTCATTTTCACGACGAGATTTGCGATCAGAAAAACAACTACATTTTTCAAAAGCGATGAATAATCACAAATGTGAAGAAATCATCCATATTTATCCAAGTTTCCACCATTATTAAGTTGGTAGTTGACCTTTTTCTCTCATCGATTCAATTATATATATATATATACATCTTTATAATATCCGAAAATTAATAACTATTCTATCAACAATGATTTTCCACGCTTTGATGCACAATCTAATAATCGAAAAAAAAAAAATACAAATTAAACCTTAACACGTTTTGATTTTTTAATTTGTAACAAATCAATTACTAATAGACATCGGTGTGTCAAATGACAAAGAACTTATTTGAGTGATTTCACAGTCCAGTAATCTCTTTAAAGCCCATGCTTGAGCTGTTTGTCTGATCGGTTTAATCATGATAAATGCAACTTTAATCAGCGATCACACGACAAAGGTCAAACTGCTGTGATTTACTATTGTTTCGTAAGGAAAAAAAAGAAATATTTTTAAATTTTCCATTCACATTTTAAAATTTTCTTTTAATTCAACTTATCTATATTATTGATATCTATATTATTATATATTACTATATATATATATATATATATATATATATATATATATATATATATATATATATATATATATATATATATATATAATTTATATCATTATTTATCTTATTAATATTAATATTCTTATTTATATCATTATTATTTATATTATTCTTATTTATAGATATTGGGTTTAATGACTGACTGTACTGATAACTACGATCTATTGGCGTCGGTGAATGATATATGAGATGATGGGGTGATGAGATGAGAAATTATTTTTTAGGTGTTTTTGGATAGTAGGAAGGAGTCGGTCGTGGACTGTTCAAAGGAACCATCCCAGTATTGACCTGAAAGACAGAGATAATCAACGAAAACCGTTATTTAGGAGACCGGGGTTCGATTCCCGCCATGGTCGTCCATCCTGACAGGGGTTTTTCGTGGTTTCCCTCTGTCGTTCAGGTTGATACTGGGATGGGTCCTTAACAACAGGCCACGACCGACTCCGGCCTTCCCACCATCCAAAACACCTAATAGAATAACCTTTCATCTCATCATCCCATTATCTCATTCATCATCCACCGACGCCAATATGACGTAGTCATCAGTACAGTGTGTCGTTAAATCCAATATATGTGAATACAAATATAGATTTGTTGACAGTTTCAAAATTTTAGTTCCACTCTCGTCTGATAATATAATTGCGACCATTTTGTTCTCAGCAGAAATGTGTTGGCTATTTCATCAGGCTACGAAAAAAAACATGAGATAAATTTAAAAATAAACGAAGATTAAAATTCTTTCTTAGATATATATGAACCATTAAAGGACATCACAATCCTCGGGGAAGATTTTAACAAATATTTTCGGTACTCATCTTACTATAATTTTTGTGAATCTAGAAATCTTCATCACAATTTCGGAAATTTCAATCAAGTTATTTCTTCTCCAGGACCCGGCCTTTTCTCTGAGTCGTGACGTAGACACTGCTCGATTCTGTTCGTTCCTATACAGAATCGAGAATGTCTACGTCATGACTCATGATCTCTGGAGGACAAAAATTCGATTAAAATTTCTGACCTTTTTTTTATTAGCATTTCATTATATTCACCATTCAATTTATATGACAATATATAATTTTTTTTCTATAAATAACATCGAAACTTGATACAAAATCATTGTTTCCCAATTAAGGCTATGGATGAAAGTAGGATCGTTTGGACGGGGCACCACAAGGGCGATCTTTCCACCCCATTTAAATCATTTAAAACCAATGAACTTCAACACCAGGACTGCGTTTTATAACATACATATACAATATACAGTATAACATTATTATAACAGTATAACAATATAACATGTTATACAGTATAACATTGTACTTACAAACGATATAAAAATTTGTCAATTGAAATAAAATATCAATATAGGCCCATGACTATTATTATAATAAATATGGACACCAACAAAATTACTGATATAGTTCTGTAGATACTAGATAATAACATTTTACTTACAAGTTACAAAGGAAAATTTGTCAATTGAAATAAAATATTAATATAGGCCTACGACTATTATTATAATGAATATGGACAGAAAAATTATACTATATAGGCCTACTAGATACTATACGATACTAGAATACTAGATACTATACTGGTCAACTTAGGCCCGGATTCACCAACTATTAACTGGATTTTAAACCCGGTTTAAATTTTTAATCCAGGTTTATATTTAGGGAGCCGTTTCATGAAGCCTAAACTGGGATTAGATTTGACTTAAACTGAGCTTATACTATTCTTAGGCCCAGTTTCACCAACTTCAGTTCAAACTTGGCTTTGTAAAACTTGGTTTAATGATAAACTGGGTTAAATGCCATGTGGATAAGCTCAGTTTAGGTAAAATCTAATCCCAGTTTAGGCTTTATGAAACGGCTTCCTAAATATAAACCTGGATTAAAAATTTAAACCGGGTTTAAACTCTTTAATAGTTGGTGAATCCGGACCTAATACGAGTTCTTAAACCCAGTTTATCATTAAACCAAGTTTTACAAAGCCAAGTTTAAACTGAGTTTGATGAAACCCGGCCTTATAAACAAAAACTCAGAACTTGAGATGATGCTGAAAATATTTTCTGAAATTATGGAGATAAATATCCTCAATATTTATTAAAATCAAGTTTCATGGTTATGATGTCCTTTAATATTCCTCTCGTTTGTCTTCGTTTCGAGTGAAATGTTTGGACCTTGATCGTAAGTTCGTCCTACGAGTTGCATTAGGCCCTACTCAACCGTGTCGAGACAACAAAGCTAATTGTTCTTAATTGTCTCTTTATTGGCGGTGATTTACACAAATAAACGAGAAAAACCGCGACTTGCGATTTGTTTTATTTGTCAGATTAGAGGTAACGATTTTTTGAGGATTTGGAAGGGAAAGATATACCGATTCGTGCATTTCAATAATTTTAAGGACATATTTTTTTTTATATTAAATTCACATTATTTTAGTGTGCCAATTGACCACTAGTGATAGGCGTGGCTTATCGGCAGGCCACCTTGATCTATACTTCATGTGGGCATTTAAAGATACTCTGATAGGCAATGTCAATTTTCCTGCATATAACAAATAGCCTATTTGATTGGATGTTTTGTTTTGTGACTTTTGTGGGCGGGTCAATCACTAGTCGTCAATTCATTTAATGAAACATTATTTTCAGTTAGCCTGAATGAAATCACCACAATTCATTCAGAAATATTGCTACAAATAAGTGTTCACGTAAATAGGTCAAGTAATTTTTGAATGGGAAATATTTATTTATTTATTTTATTTATTCATTTATTTTATTATATCCATAGCCTTAATTGGGGAACAATGATTTTGTATCAAGTTTCGATGTTATTAAAAAAAAAAAAAAAAAAAAAAAATATTTCTACTCTCACGAATGTCAATGACGGTGGCGAGGACAACAATTACAATTACAATAGCACACTATACTAATATTACAATCTAGAACTATATAAAACTATCATAGCTCTTGTATGCCATATGTGGAGTAAATGAATGATATGAACTCACATTCTACTGTGTGCGGTGGTTTTATCGAAAGATAATGTAAGTCTAGCAGTTGGTGATTTTTATTACATTATCATTTGCATTTTAGTCATCACTCATAAGGTTAGGTGGAAGAGCAGATACTCATGTATATCTGAACCTCGCCGTTTCACTTTTGTTAAATAATCATCTCATTTTTGAATTTTTATATGTGAATTGTTATTCCGGTTTTTTTTTGCTACTGTACTACTCAAAAATAAATGAAGACTAATTATTATTATCATTATTGTTATAATAAAAAAACATTCTAAATAAATATATATTTGTCCACAGTGAACAACTATCAAGATATCGTTAAATATTCAAATTTATCATCAAATATTACTCAATCATTTCATCATATCGTATTATTATATCATTATATATATTATTATATTATTATATATAATTCATCATCCTTATGAAATTACTGAATTGTTCACTTATTTTAGTGAAATTTATTTAAACTCTATCCGTACAAATCTAACTCAATGTCTGTGAAAGAAATGGAATGAAATATTGGAATGAAATGGAATGTATGGAAAGAAAGTTGAATAGGACATTTTCAAGTTTGTAATAATACTTCATGAGATTTAATTTCTGGAAGTCGCTGTACAGGCAACTTCCAGCGTGTATTGATAATGTGACGAGTGTTGAGCAGTTTAAGAGATCTTTGAAAATCCTCATCACGGTAAATATATTATATAGAGTATTGAAGAGTTTTAAACAAGCTGCAAACATGATAAATAATGTCATTTTGAAGTGATCGAAATATATGACCTTCATTTTATATTACAAATTAACGCTTCCAACTATAACCATTGATCAATTGACTTTTAATTTTTAATTTTTACTCTCAATTAGGCCTATACATTATCAATTTAATATTGTAATGTACTTTTTATATTGACTTGATAGTTATACTTGTTCTTAATTCCTATACTTGACTTGGTATGTTGCTATAAATATTCATGAAAAATAGCATCTACCATTTATATCAATTCATGTATATTTTCTTGTTTGTATGTCGCGTGCATTTCATAATCTCTTATTTTATCCCTGACCATATCCATATGATTCACTCAAAAATGTTCCATTCTATATTATGGAAATAAATAAATAATACATAGATATATGTGTTCGTATATATATATATATATATATATATATATATATATATATATATATATATATATATATATATGTATATATATATATATATATATATATATATTTATATATATTTATATATATATATATATATATTTATATATATATATATATATATATTCATTTATATATATATATATTTTTTTTTTTATATATATATATATTCATCTATATATATATATATATATATATATATATATATATATATATATATATATATATATATATATATATATATATATATATGACAGATTATTTCATTTATATCTCGAGTCTTATCTTACCGAGGTCAACAAACTCATCAACAGGGAGTTTAGTGTGTCACAGTTGGTATTGAATATTTAAAGTACAAACATCCCATTCAAAACAAATGTGATAATTCATTTTTCGTAATAGATGAATTTAGTTCAGAGCTAATTGTGATGAAATCGAATCGTTTCCACACTTCGTGACGTCACTCATGTTGTTCTACGTCATCACGTCGTCGATATCATAGGAACACAATCGTGGAAATACTCGATTTATCTCAAATATGATTTTATTCATCTATCATTGATATTATTTTGTGTCATAATTCTTTTGTGTTTATTCTATCCACATTTTATTACTTCCTGCATCATTTATTCATTTTACTATGTTTTATTCTATTTTGGATTTATATTTTTGGATGAGCGAAGCGAAGACTCAATTTCACCATACTCGAAAAAAAGTACGTTTTATTTCGCGCTCCACAAGTCAAACAGAAATGCAAATTCAGTTGAAACTTGTCATACACAAGAGTCTTTATCTGATTCGATACTGTATAGTTTTTAGGCGCAATCCATTTCTGAGAAAACTCATTTCAAAGTTTTCAAAAATCTCACGAGAATAACTAAGAGGAAAAAATTCGTATAAAAATCCTCCGTGAGAATTCAAATTCTCAGGGAATTTTAATATAACACATTATTCCGAACTTTCACTCAAATCGGATCAGCCATTTTGATTTAAAAAATATAGAATGTAATGTTTTTAAATCACTAAAAGCTATTGATACCAATTAAATCCAAGCAACAGATGTCACCAATTAATTGGAAACGATTAAAACAATGCCTTCCTGATTATTATATAAATTAATCAGGGAATAGGAGGGCAGTGACGTAGTTTTTTGGATTTGAAGGTGGATATAACCAATCCAAAGATATGCTGTGTTCTAGCTCGTCCATCAACGCGGAAACACATTTTAACGCGTTTTCCTACTCATATATAATGAACTGAAATTAAACACAATAAAACTGCAATATGGATTCATCTAAAGAACGACGCGGGAATGGAATGAATTGGAAGAAGATTCAAAGAATATAACGAAGATCAGTGATTTGAGAAGAGAGGTAAGAAAAAATATCAATGTATAATTTTTATTACGTAGGCTATGTCCTTTGATTTCTTGAGAGTGATAATCACCACCTGTTTCAAGAACAATCTGTAATGAGTGAATTAAATACAAAAAATAAAAATACACCGCTACATAAGGGTGGTTCTTCCAGCCTCCGTCTTCCGGGGGCACAAAGCTCTATTTTAAGTACAAATAACATCGAATTTTTTCTAATTCATATACATTCTCACACAAATCAATAATTCTATTCAATAAGGATAGTCATCAATATATTTTCACATCAATATGGTTTTATTAATCAAATAAAAACAGCGTATTATTTCTCCACTTCACCCCCTCCCACATAGGCCTACCCCTTCTCACAAATCTCTTAACATTCATATATCTTTCATCGTACTATATTCAATCAATGAAAATGAAATGCTCTTCAAATAAAAAGTACATCACCTATAATTTATTATTACACCTCTTCTGTCAACCGATCTTCACCGATCTTTCCCGAAACATTCCGAACGAGAAATGACTAGAAATTTTGGCAACAGGATTTTAACTATGTATATATACACCGTACTTACCAACATGATCTCTATATATACATCTAAATATATCACAGTTTTCTCCCAGAACAATGCAGTAATAACATCTTTACCGTATTATTAGTGTAACTACATCATTTCAAAACGATTAGCGATAAGAGTTTATATAAAAGTAAATTTAATAAATCGTTTGGGGAATGGATAATTTAAAAACTATCCAAAGGTTACAGCTGTCAATTCGTCAATTATAAAAATATAATTGTATTCTCGTCACACGATTAAAAGTGAGCAACATCGTCAACAGGTGTTCAAATGTATTTTATTAATTGTTGTTAAGTTTTGCATGTATTGCATATTATAATCTATGAAAGAAGAAAGTCGTTTGCCAACGTGACAGATATTAATTATCGCCGTTAGGTGTGTAGTTGCTGTATTTTTTAGTGTTTTGATTTTTCAGTTCGAAGTTTATGATTGGAAATAGAACTGCATCTTCCAATAAAAGTGTTGAATCTTTGAAGTCGCAGCGGGATTATGTAATTAAATTGATATCTTCACAATTATTTAGTTGGTAGACGACATTCTTCTTCCGTGGAGACAAGTATATGAATGTGTGATGAATATTCTTAAAGGACATCACAACTCTGACACTAGATTTGAACGAATAATGACAAAATTTATTTCCCTAATTTTAGAGAAAACTAAAAATCATCTACTCAATTTCAGAAATTGTAATCAATCGATTTATCCTCCAGGATCCGGCCCTTTTTACGAGTCGTGACGTAGACATTACTAGATTCTGTTAGTATTCTGTTTAAATAATCGGTAATGCCTACGTTATGACACATGTTGAACCAAAAGTTGAATATAATTACTAAAATTGAGATGATAATTTCTGGTTTTCTCTGGAATTGAGGAAATAAATGTTGTTATTATTCATTAGAATCTAGTTTCAGGGTTGTGATGTCCTTTAATATATTAAAATAATTTTATATTCTCATGACTCTGATTTGAAGTTATTAACGGTCGGTTTGATTCGTAATGAGTAATTGAATTGGCATATGAATCCATCAACATTTTCAGATCCATTCATACTCAATTGACGAATCGCAGTCCCCGCCCCCTTGACGTCACAAATCATACCGTCCAATCAACAGGACTGTTAGAACTCTAGTGAAATTCAAATATCCAATGGGGGTATCTTTATAATGACCACAAATGATATAGATCCAACTGGCCTACTTGTGAAGTCACGCCTATTTCGAGTCGTCAATTATTAATTATAGCTTAATTGACGACTAGTGATTGACCCGCCCACAAACGTCACAAAACAATACATCCAATCAAATGGGCTGTTTTTTATATGGGAAAATTGACATTTCCTATCAGAGTATCTATAAATGCCCACATGAAGTATAGATGAAGGGGCCTGCCGATAAGCCACGCCTATCACTAGTGGTCAATTGTCACATTATCAATTCTTGCATAACAGAGCCTCACTGTATTGTAGTGAGTTTGAAATATTATAGTGTAGTTTGGTATAACACCTGTGGATTGCCTCCAAACTTGCATGATTTACGCGATGAACGTATGAAGTGGAGGTGCCGGGTTTATTATTGACAGAACTGAATAATTCGCGACGTAAAAAACCACAAAAAAACTTGCAAAATCTCACTCACACGAGAGCCCACATCTGAGCTGAGAATGTTTCTCTTCGAAATGCTCGACCCAAGTTTGATGAGCATTGAAAAGTTAGGTTGTGGGTTGAAAAGTGGAAAGGGGATAATATTGAAAGAGTTCCAGTATCCACCGCTGGTTGGAGGAGTTTTCCATTTTATAATTTGGACAAAATCTAGTTACATCTCACATTTTGGCCAAGAAAAATGGAAAAACTGTAAAATTACAGGCGAATCAGGATTTCAAATATTGATAAGCAAAATTGAACTAGGAGATGTTCGGGTGTGAATTATTTCTACTATTATTCGGTCACCGGGAATTATAAGCAATGAAAACCATCGAATTAGGTTCATTTTGATTAAATTACTGCTCCATAATGAGATTATTTTTCTATTTTTTACTGAGCGTATCCAATTTGTTAGGTATGTTTCATTGTGAGGTTAATTGAAAATAAATCCATCATAAAATACAGACAGTATTTGTCGAGAATTCGAATGTTTCAAATTTGATTTGATTTATTTATTTATTCATTTATTAGGTTTCTATACAGTTTGTACACTGTATAATAGAATAGAATATCTTTATTTGATCCTTAATTGATCTGAAAATAGATATTGGACATGTCAAATAAAAATACAATTGAAATTAGGGATAACTTCGGTTAACCGAAAACCGGTTCGGAATCGGTTCCAGGTTCAATCGGTTCTGAAATAGAGAATCGATTCTTTCTGGGATGATTTTTTCAATTATTCATCACGTTGATTGAGACATTATGTATTATTGATGAATGTTTTCCGAGTGTGTTGTCGCAATATGAATTGTATAATATACTAGTTCACGCGTTTATTATATGTTTGTCTTTTCTTCCATGCGCAGTGAAACCCAAAATGTGTCCCACTACTGCTTTGTTTCGTCAGAGGAGATGTTGATGGGCTCAAAGATGACCGAATAATATGATGACGCGTAAAAACAATTAATAAACTCGCGCCTATATGAGAGAGCGTCTGGGTAAAAGTTTTCTCTAATTTTCGACCAAAAAATTGCCGAGAATCGGTTCTGAACCGGTTCTGTAAATCGGTTATCCGGTTCTGATTTTTTGGAACCGAAGTCATCCCTTATTGAAATACAATTAAAATATAAATTTATATACAGTTGAACAGAAGAAATTGTGGAAAAGTTTATACCAGTATACCATATGGATTTATCGAAGTAATTAGTTAACTTATTGAAGTTTTTAAAATCCTCAATTGTATGAAAAAATGATTCATTAAGAACCTTTTCAGTCACTTTTGAAATCGTTAATAATTGTTATAGATTTTAATGATGGAGGTAGACAAGTGAATAGTTTGAAGATAATAGATAGGAAGCCCCGTAACAACATGTGCCTTATACCTACCTTCATGATAATATAAATATATGTATATATATATATATATATATATATATATATATATATATATATATATATATATATATATATATATATATATATATATACATATATATATATACATATATATATATATATATATATATATATATATATATATATATATATATATATATATACATATATATATACATATATATATATATATATATATATATATATATATATATATATATATATATATGTATATATATATATATATATATATATATATATATATATATATATATATATATATATATATATATATATATATATATATATATATATATATATATATATATATATATATGTATATATATATATATATATATATATATATATATATGTATATATATATATATATATATATACATATATATATACATATATATATATAATATATATATATATATATATATATATATATATATATATATATATATATATATATGTATATATATATATATATATATATATATATATATATATATATATATATATATGTATATATATATATATATATATATATATATATATATATATATATATATATATATATATATAACTTATATATAAACTTAGTTGTGATAACAAAGGTGGAAAAGGTCGGCTGTGTATATAACAGTAACCCTAGATATTTTTACAGTCAATTTTAACCTCACCACTTATACTACCGTTACTCACAAATAACACACGTCACCTATGATGTTAACGTTCATTACGTACAGTATTCTATGGTAATAATTAGAATTTTAATTCACTTGTAATGACGAATAATTTTCAAATTACTGGTAATTACTAGAATTTTAATTCAATAGTAATTACTAGAATTCTAATTCACTAGTAATTATTAGAATTCTGATTTACTAATAATTACTAGTATTAGAGACAGTATTCTATAGAAGAAATATCTCCGAATGGTGAAGCAGTTTCACTACAATATGTGCGTATACGGGAAGTCACTAATAATACGTTATGACACTGAAAATAGGCTGTGGAAAATCTATTGAGTAGTGCAATAAACCATCTAGATGGCAGTGAAAGATAACATTCATCTGGTAAGCTCAGTAACCATAGTATTCATCAGAAACAACCAATAACAAACTTTCAGACCAACATAAATTTCAATACGAGTCTTGATTGAATTAATCTTTTTAATTAGCAAGACACTAGATATTCAGATTGATAAATTAATGATTTTTCAATAGTGTATAATCATATTATTCAATTATGATAAGTAAGCCTAATAAGTACCGTTATCATGAATTTGACTGTGAATTATACATGTGTATTAAGAGGCCTCTTATTTACATCTTACCTACCGGCTTGATTGCAGACGTTCGGGAGCCAAGTTGGCAATGAAAAACCAATCAAAGTATAAAAATACAGTTTTAGGTTCAATAATCCACCAGTATTCAATATACGTGCTCTTACGAAGAGCTCTAGTTCGTGGTATGTTTTCAACCCTTTCAAAATAATTGTCAAAAATCAACATGTTTCTACCTGTATTTCATTGTATTTACGATTCTTTCAGAGTAATATAATATGAAATTATGATTTGTAATGAACGTGGAGGTACAGATATACTCATCCATTGTTGTTTCATTGCAAAAAGAATTGAACTGATTGGTCCCAAGGTTTACCCACCATGTGTTGTCCTGGGCCCAGATTAACAAAAGGTCATAACTTTGATCCGGCTCAAAGTTACGACAATTCCTAGAGATAATACCATATTTGATCTATTATTTTTTAATTTCGAATCTTAATAAATGGTGGATTGATAATAATAATGGATTTGATAAAAAATTGAGATTGAAAAATCAAAAATAATAGATCAAACATGGTATCTCTAGAAATTGTCATAACTTTGAGCCGGATCGAAGTTATGACCTTTTGTGAATCTGGGTCCTGCATTGGCGCTTTTTGTCCTGTTTTGACCGTTCCCTGGAGGTTCCACTAATAATAATGATAATAATAATAATAATGGTTTTATTTCCTTTTGGATCATTACATGATATAATGGAAAGTCATAAAAAAAAGTTATATAACAAAAATTCGAAATATTCAATATAAAAATCTCAATATGAACACACTTCAACAAAACTCATCTAACCTATAAAAGCATTTTTCAATCAGATAACTGCGTAATTTTTTTTAAATACTATTTTAGAATCGAGTTTAGTATAGGTTGTGAGATGTAAAGTATAGCCTGAATAATTAGACTGTGCTATAATATATGTATGGTTACCAAGCACACATAATAATAATCAAATACACATTAAGTGAGAGTAAAAATGCACGTGATGAATAATTATAATGAATTCTATAAAAAAATCAAATAATGATAATTATTCCAACATGAATGATGGTTGAAAAAATTATGGCAGAATTTTTTTCAGGAGTTATATTCTACTTTTTTTCTTAAGAGAATCTAATGACGAGGAAGTATCATCATATTGGGAATTCGTAAGAGTATTAGGGTTCAAGGGTTTAGGGTTTTAGGGTCGGGGCACCACAGAGACACATCTCATATTTCATACCTTGACTTCATAGGAAAACAATATGGCTTCAAATCAAGTTTTCGAAATGAATAGCCAGGAAAACGCGGGATTTGCGTTGTGAGATGAGCTTAGAAGTATAGAAATATAGGATGAAAAATTTTGTTTCAGCTTGGATTACTTCGAACGTTCATTTGTTCCTCTTTGTTAGGTTTCTTAATAGCTCTGATTGATGTACAGAAATTGAATTTTAGATGCGTTTTCTTCGTTATTTCTCATCCAATTGACGACTCAAAATAGGCGTGTCTTCACCAGTCAACCTCGTGGATCTATATCATTTGTAGTCATTTGAAGATACCCCGATTGGATATTTGAATTTGACTACAGTTCTAACAGCCCTGTTGATTGGACGGTGTGATTTCTGACGTCATGGGGGCGGAGACTGCAAGTCGTCCAATTGTTGTGAAAATCACTGAAAATGTGCATAGTATTTTTATCAATATTCAGTGAAAATTTTAGAGCTTTTTAAAAATTTGGTTTTCCCAAGACCGATTGTTTTATTGAGAAACAATTCTACCGATTTTTCTCAAACGCGATCCAATATATTCTGGTGTGACACCAATATGCAGAAAAAACTTCGAATCGATTGTTTTTTTCCTGATCAATATGCCGCGTACAAAATTTAAAAAAAGAGAAATAATAACAAAGCCCACTTCTTTTCGGTATGGAAATAGAAATCATCGCCACGCTGAACGCTCATCTAATAATAAAAAAAGGAATGCTTATTGAGCGCTGCAATGACCACAATCGAGAGTTTAGTACGCTCGGACCAACCCAATGAGTTCAGTGACCTTGGTGACCATCAGAAAACAACCACGAAAACCAACTTTCATTATCACCTAAACAAAGCTTCATTAATCAGATACTAGAATTCGTATTAGAACACTGACGAAACTCTGAAATAGCTCGAATAAATTCTCTAATAAAAGCAAGGTTGGTATCATAAAACGCATAATGCATATCAAACAATCACTTTAATTATTTTCTATAATTATCCAGCTATGAGTATATAGTGAGTACAGTTTATCGCACCTCGCATGGGAAAGTGCATGTGGAACTCCTTTAACTTACATTAATTTACACCCAAGGTCGCTCGATGTTCTATAATTATCGTCAGCGCTTGTGCCAATGTTACGTTACGACACGCAAAGTGGATGTATACGACAGACTTGACAATGCTCGTTGTTTATTGGCCAAGACGACGCTAGACTATAGAAACAGGGGTGCCAATAATACTTGTAAAATTTAAAAAAAAATTGCTCATGAAATTCGAATGTTTTGGGATTTGGGAAAAAAATTGGGGATGACGTTCGAAAGTCGTTCTCAAGAATTTCTTGGAGGACCCAAATTACCAGCGTGGCTCACCAAAACCCCTGATAGAATTTTAGAAAAAGTTATTACTATTGTTACCAATTTATTATTTGATTCCATCAACGCTCAGAATAAGGCTGACTGTGAGATACATTGGTAAAATATCTAAAACAAACCAATATGATATGAAGTATACACAATAGGCATATATATATATATATATATATATATATATATATATATATATATATATATATATATATATATATTTATATATATATATATATATATATATATATATATATTATATATATATATATATATATATATATATATATATATATATATATATATATATACATATATACATATATATATATATATATATATATTTATATTTATATATATATATATATATATATATATATATATATATATATATATATATATGTATATATATATATATATATATATAAATATATATATATATATATATATATATATATATATATATATATATATATATATATATATATATATATACATATATATATATATATATATATATATATATATATATATATATATATATATATATATATATATATATATATATATATATATGGAATTATTATTATGTACAAACAAAAAAAAGTTAACAGTCCACGGGAGTCGATTTAGAGAAATATCAGTTTCTTGGTGATAACTTTTGAATGGTACGAGATATCAAAATTCTAATACGCGAGAAACACAGATAATTATAATCGCTTCAAGATGATATAAGTTATAAGTATTCAAGTCATGTCGCATAACTGTCAAGAGTCGACAGCTAAAGAAACAGATTTTTTAGCTGTCGACGCTTCACAGTTACGCCTACATGCCAGACGCCTTCATGTTGAATTGATTCACTCCATAAACGAAACCATACACGTCGTTTTCCCTACGCGTCAAGCTATCAACGAGTCAACGTCAAAGCTAAAACCTGTACTAAAACTAAAAGTTTTAAAAGTACATCAATTAATTAACTTGTGAAAAACTAAATTAACATTTATATAGGCAACTTGCGTAGACTAGATACTGTATATGTTAGTGTAACTATCCATGTAAAGTGACTATTTCAATAGGATGACGTAATAGAAAACTGACACTCAGCCGCCGCTATTAATTTTGAGTCCAGTTGAGGGGAACTCACACACAGCGTAACATTTTCAGAGTCACCATAGCATATAAACGACCGCATTGACTTTCGGGATGAAAATATTGTAGTGAAACTGCTACATTTCATGCAGAGAAGTAGGCCTATGTCCATTATTTTTATTTTAAAATATTTTTAATATCGAAACTTATTTGATACAATATAATTGTTTCCGAATTAAGGCTATGGATGAAAGTATAGGTTTGATTGGGCGGGGCACCACAAAGGCGATCTTACCACTCCACTCTATGAATTAATCTTCTGAAATATTAAAATATAAATATTAAAATAGTTAGCTTATAAAATAATGTCGATCCATAATAAACATTCATAATATGTTACATATCATTTGTATTTCTACGTCACGACTAAGAAAAGAGCTCGTGTCCTGAAAGACAAATTAATAAATTTCAATTCCTGAAATTGTAGACTCGCAGTCTCCGCCCCCTTGACGTCACAAAGCATACTAGAGAGACTCTCATCATACCGTCCAATCAACAGGGCTGTGAGAACTGTAGTGAAATTCAAATATCCAATTGACGACTCGCAGTCTCCGCCCCCTTGACGTCACAAATCATACCGTCCAATCAACAGGGCTGTTAGAACTGTAGTGAAATTCAAATATCCAATCGGGGTATCTTCATAATGACCACAAATGATATAGATCCAACTGGCCGACTGGTAAAGACACGCCCATTTCGAGTCGTCAATAGAGGCTATGATTTCTAGTTTTCTCTAAAATTAGGGAAAATGAATATCGTCATTATTCGTTAATTATATAGGGTTTTAACGACGCACTGTAATGATGACTAAGATCTATTGGCGTCGGATGAATGATTAATGAGATGATGGGATGATGAGTTGAAGGTTTTTATGAGTAATGGGAAGGAAAGTGGGAATAAAGTTGACTTGGTCGTGTGACATGGGCTTCAGGGTACTTATGAATGAATGGTTGTAAAATGTGGTTAGGGTTCAGGTAAGGTCGGACACCCAAACCCATGTCACACGACCCAGTCGACTTTATTCCGGTATACGCTGTTCAGGTGCCCCAATCTAATTTCAGGGTTATGATGTCCTTAAATCTATTTCTTTAAAAATCACTTCTTCATTAACTGAGACGAGTGGTCGAGTGACTAGCACACTGAACCGTCATTCAGGAGACAGCTGGGTCAATTCCCGCCATTGTCGACTATTCTGACAGGGATTTTTCGTGTTTTTTCTCTGTCATTCAGGTCAATACTGGAATGGTTCCTTATC
The DNA here is from genome assembly GCA_964007535.1 of Brachyptera risi. NCBI lineage: Eukaryota > Metazoa > Arthropoda > Insecta > Plecoptera > Taeniopterygidae > Brachyptera > Brachyptera risi. The sequence goes on from OZ023337.1 coordinate 29,703,711, forward strand.
GACAGGCCACGACCGACTCCTTCCCACTATCCAAAAACACATAATTAAATAACCTTTCATCTTATCTATATCATTCACCGACGCCAATGGATCGTAGTCATCAGTATAGTGCGTCGATAAACCCTATATAAATAAATGAACTATAGGCAAACGCGAAATATGCGTTGTAAGATGAGCGAGATATCTGAATAAGGTATAATAACAGTCCTACATTTGCTACTTTATCGACTCTGGTATTCTACATACTTTGTCCTTCATTTAATTGCTACTTTATCTTCTCTGGTATTCTACACACCTTGACGAATATAAAGAATAGGTAATTCTTGGGCAAATATCGAATCTAGGAAGCAGTGAATCTTGGCTCATTTCCATATATTTGATGTATAAAAACAGTTATTTGAATTTTTTTCTTCGAAACAGCTGGTTCGAATTGCTTACAAAATGGTGGTTATGTGTATCATTCATGTTTGAACACTCAGAGAAAATTTCATTTTTTTCGGAGAGGTTTCATTTTTTCAAATTTCCTCACCCAGCCTAATCTTATGGGGTTTTTAAAAACTTTGACATGATATTTCTCAAAATATAATCGACCGATTCATTCCAAAAACTATACAGTTCCAAGTTGTAAAAGTTGGTCCGTACAAAAAAAGTTTCATGTTGATCAGTCAAACCATGCGACCTGTGCAGTGCCCACAAAAAAAAAGAAAGAAAAAACACACAGACAAAGCTCCATAAGAGTGGGATGGAAACTTCGCTACGCTCATCTAATAAACTGTGAAAATAGGCACGGCAATGAGAACTGAGGTAAACTGAGTAAAACTGCTTTACTGATGACGTCATGGCTAGCCAATATGCCGGACAATGTAATCTCATGGTCGATTTAGGAGCTTGTCTCATCTAATGGGCCGTAAAGGACTTGTATTAAAACAAACGTGTAAATGGAAGGAGAAAAGGACAGAAGCTACCAGCTAACTTCATTCATGAGAGAGAGACGGTGACATAAAGAAGGACAAAATCATAATTTCAAGTTTGGATGAACGGAGTTTCGAGATTGAATTATTGGTTGAATAAGTGGTTGGATTGGTTGATTAAGGTAATGTAATTAGGATATTGAATTACAAAAAAATTAAAAATTAAAATTCTGAATTAAAATCAGTATAGAACCTAAACAACAATTGACGTTCAATTTTGAACGTATCAATTTTTTGATACTAACTTTGGAACGTTGTAAGAAACATATTTTTCAAATCAATAATCCATATGATTGATTCATTTATATATTTCCAGTTCATTAAATTTTACTGCTTTTTAATTCATACATCATTTTGAATTAATACTATGCCCATACATACATACATTTCAAAATGTGATGACATTTAAACATTACAAACAAACAAATAACATACAACATACAAATAAAACAAATAAAATAACAAATAAAAAACAAATAAAATATACACAACAAATAGAATATAGCAGTATACACCCACTGTTTTCAACAAACAACCAGAAGGTGGCTTTAATATAACGATATTTTGTACATAATTATAACTGTACCAAAATACTGATCACAACAATTGACTTGAAGATTGTATAAAACGTAAGAAATATGCAACTTTTGCATCGTATCATTTTTACAAATATGGGCTTCTGTCAAGTAACAAATGACAAACAATAGTTACCATAGTAACACAGCGAACTGGTTGACTACCAAATATTCTGACTGGTCAATTCCAACTGGTGGACATTGTTGTCTCTCTCTTTCAACAATTCAACAATGAGTGACGTCACTTGACAGAAGCCTATACAGCTGAAAAAATGTCCAGGTGTATACCTGAAAAAACATTATGATCCTGTAACTGTAGTTCAAATTCACATCATTTTGTAGGTATTAAAAATATCTTTGGTTCTTTCGCAATAAAAGTCTGATAAAATACTGTTCCAAAGTAATCGACTTCTGTGAGACATTGAAGATGATTTTGAACAATTTTAAAATCACAAACTATATAATTTTTATTTCAGATTAGTGTTATAGGTTAGTGTCAGCGGGAAAACTGAATATCACAGACCAGAAAAATATCGTAAACCAAGTCCTTAAACTCCGTTCAAAATGTCGCACAACATTTAGTAGAAAAGATATCCTCAAAATTATTCTGATGACAATAATTTTGACATTGAAAATCCACCTCAGTGGGCTGAACGAAAGTGAATTTAATAATTCGCAACAATTGAAATTGATTTCTAGTTCAATACAATAATAGTTCCGTTAGAATACGGTTCGTAATATTTTTGGACATTTTCCTTTTTTTCTTTTTCAACATCGAAACTTGATACAAAATGTTTGTTCCCCAATTAAGGCTATGGATGAAAGATCGGATCGTTTGGACGGGGCACCACAAGGGCGATCTCACCACCCCATTTTGATTATTTAAAACTAATGATCTTCAACACCAGGACTGCGCAGTCTGTGACCATAATTTTTCGCCGTAGATAAAAGTCTTTCAGTTTAAAATTTTCCTTTTTCCTGGCGTTTTCCCTAGTAATCATATAAGAAAGCGAATAAAACTTTATACTTTTAACATTCACGAATAATTTGAATATGTTAACTTTTGTCTTGAATTATAGCTAACACGCAACTTATACTAATCCGAAGTTTCAGGATCTTTCGTATCTTTCAGTTTTGAATTCTGAGTGAAGTTCAAACAAAGACCTTATAGTATCCAACTTCGTTAACTAACTAACGAAGTTAGATACTAAGGTCTTTGGTTCAAATTATATTGTTACCCGGTAGCCAAATTATTATGATATTCGAAGTTCACTTGTTGCTTAATGTATACTCCATCGTCCGATTCTTGTAATTTATGTTTTTCCAAGAAGACTTCAATGAAGACAAAATAACAGCTGTGCAAAACAATTACCTAAACTGTTTGTTTTGTTTTTAGGCACGGAAAGATCACAAATAAAGTATATAATAAAAATTCAACATTACACGCGTAATGCAATCTAGGCCCATAGACGAAACTATAGTTTAATTTGTAACGCGGATATAAAGCAAATGTTTGGTTTTTAATTTATAGCCGGTTGTACAGCTATCTGGGCCCGGATTCACAAAGAGTTCTATTTTTAGGGCGTTGTAAGTTAGGACCATTTCACTGAGTCAGGGCCAATATTGGTCCTAAGTTGAAACAATTTTACTGAGCTAGGACCAATATTGATCCAAACTCAGTAGAATGAGAAAAAAAGAGAAAGAAAATCAAACATCACAAAGAGAAAAAGTTGAAAGAAAAAGCTTAAGACCAAAAAACACCTTTTTTTATCCATCCTGACTTGGTTTTTCGTGGTTTTCCACAGTCCTCGAAGCAAATGCTTGGATGAAGTACTAATTGGCCACTACCTTTAATTAGTAGAGTAATATGCCTATTTAGTATTTATAATATTTTAGGCCCATCACTCTTTTTTTTTCTTTGTGCATTTTGTATAGAAGAAGTTGAAAGAAAAAGCTTAAGACCAAAAAACACCTTTTTTTATCCATCCTGACTTTGTTTTTCGTGGTTTCCCACAGTCCTCGAAGCAAATGCTTGGATGAAGTACTAATTGGCCACTACCTTTAATTAGTAGAGTAATATGCCTATTTATAATATTTTAGGCCTATCACTCTTTTTTTTTTCTTTGTGCATTTTGTATAATGATGAACTTCACATCTGCTGTTAATGGAAAGAAGTGATAATTGCCCAAGATACTTAATTACTTCAAAGTGGAAGATATCAACATTCGTGTGTTTTGTGTCCGGATACATACCACAGAAACAGTCATAATGTGTTCCGGACGTTCGGAAAATGAGAGACTTTTATCTAATCAAAATGGGGTGTTAAGATCGCCCTTGTGGTGCCCCGTTCAAACGATCCCATCTATCATCCATAGCCTTAATTGGGGAACAATGATTTTGTATCAAATTTCGATGTTATAAAAAAAAGAAAAAAAAAGTAAGATGGTTTAACTTGAATCTTTGTGAATCCGAAACTCTTTGTTATCTATTCATCGGTACGATAGGTTTAACAAGATTGGTTTCGTTGATAGTGCGATTAGAAGTCGCTCTATTTTTGAATAAAAGATGAAACGTACAGATAGGCCAATCAGCCGTCGAGAATTGGAATAGAATGAAAAGACGCCAATCCAAGATGTACAAAATTATTATTTCTACTTTAATTTCATCTAGGAATGACTGGAATAATATGTATTCATCAAGTATTTATTAATCATCAATTGTTGAGAATAATCTACATTTTCTTATTCAAACCTAGTCAAATTATATTTATTTTGTTATTCTCTAAAATGTTGTTATCGATAATTTTTTTCATATTTGAATTAATTGATTTTTATTCTGTGTGTTTGCAATCTTATAATGTAAGACAAAGTTTTGAATAGAGATACATATATATAATAATCAACTTGGTTCAATATTATATATCTTTTTGATCAACAACTTCTTTCATTTATTTTCATTCTCGATTGATGAATTGAATTAATTCAATTCTCTCTGTATTATTATTTCCAAGTTATATTTTATAGGACGTTGTATCATTCTATTGAGCAGCCCACTGAATTCTTGTGGTCACTCATGAATGTTCAGCTGTCAAATAAACGGATTTCTCTCTTCAATTTGAATCTGAACCTTTTTTTTACCTTTTGACTGAATCTGCCAAGTGAAAAAAGGGTTAGCTTGCATCTCAAATGCGGACAACCCATCAAATTTCGGAAAACTATTTTACTATTCACAAAAAACTTTGTATTAGTCTATTGAAATGCAAATGAGAATTACTATATTTATTTTGAAAAATTTGTTCACAATTTGAAATCCTAATGAATATAATCAAATCTGAATGAATAAAAAATAATAATACATAGAAATATCCCCAAATACTTTCATCTCAGAAATTATTTTTAAGTATGCTCATTTATATATACTCGACAAATTAATATAAATTATATAAAATATCAGAATCTAAACATGCTAACTGAACACAATTTATAGCCACTGTGACCTCCTAAATAAAACAAAGACCTATTAACACTCAATTCAACACATTCAGTTAACAACTAATCAAGACTAAATGATTTGCGATAAGTTGTTTTTATATCCACCTATATACGGCAATGCATTACACCACTTCGAAATAAGCGCATTCAACCATTTCTTTTTTATTAAGAGCAATTATGTCGTCGAATGTCATTTGAAAACAGTCGGGCGTACTGAGACGAATTGTAACACTTGTCTACGTGCAATAAGAGTGTCAACAACACTTGTTGCACTTGCCCGGGTTCTTCGCGGACACTTGTTGAAAACACGTCGAGGTGCGACAAACGGAAGAGGTGTTCTTCGCTCACGGGAATTCCAAGTTGAATGAAAATATGTGAGTTATTTCTTTGAAATTTGATGTGAGAATATTATTTTTTGAATTGCTTTTTTAAAAATATTATGATCAGAATTGGATCTGGTGGAAAATCTATCACAGGCAAATTTGTGAGTTTTGTGATATATATATATATATATATATATATATATATATATATATATATATATATATATATATATATATGTATATATATATATGTATATATATATATATATATATATATATATATATATATATATATATATATATATATATATATATATGTATATATATATATATATATATATATAAATATATTTCTCTCTCTCTCTCTCTCTCTCTCTCTCTCTCTCTCTCTATATATATATATATATATATATATATACACACACATATATATATATATATATATATATATATATATATATATATATATATATATATATATATATATATTCATATATATATATATATATATATTTATATATATATTTATATATATATATATATATATATATATATATATATATATATATATATATATATATATATATATATATAATTCATTATGATTCAGGAATGAAACCAATTATTGTGGTGAAAAAAATATGAATATTTCATATTCCAATATTTCCTAATTCAATATAAATATATATTTAAAAAAAAAAATCTAAAATCAAGAAATATATATATATATATATATATATATATATATATATATATATATATATATATATATATATATATATATATATATATTGAAATGAAATTAGATTTCTGCATCACAGAATAATATAACCATTCTCATCGGTTGAGGATTTTTTTGTATATTTTGTATTTTTTGTATATTTCAATTTTAGCTTCCGACCTCAAATACGTCATACTTCTTCACCACATTTATGCTTATGAACAAATTCACTCACAATTCTTCAAGTTCTATTTTGAAACTAAAATAAACCCGTCCTCATCAAAGCTGTAAACGACAGCTGAAGTGATTAGATGTTTTGTTTTTTTTACCAATAACGAGTACAAAATAAACCAAGATTGACGTGTTCAACCGACTCTCAAAGTCCGTCTATCACTCATCCGTCTCAACCATCGACGTTAAATGAAAGATAAAAGCTCATCTTTACAAGATATGAGAAGAATAATTACCTTAACAACGAACTGCATTCATTTGATTCGTTTAATTTAATGAAAACTTTTCACCAGACGTTGAAAAATTGAAACCTTTTTGAAAAACTTTTTTAAAAATTAAAAAAAAACATGTCTGTTCATTATCTCATTTATTTTCATGTGTACCTATCCCACAGATAAACCCTTTTAGGGTTTTGTGGATTCATGTCCAGTGTCAATTATATTTTGTTATCTTTAATAAAGAGCCTAAAAAATATATCAACTTGTTGAACCGTGGATTAGCGCCACATCCGGGTTTGAGAATGAAATAAAAATACGATAAAATATAAAAATGAAATATATAATTAAATGATTGCAATAAATATATTCAGAAATAATGGGAAATAAAAAACGAACACTTTCGTTCGACTTTAGATTGTGAAATACGTTATTTGTGAAAAGTACTCACATTATCTCATTAGAAAAGCAACGTTTCAATTTAAAGTCAGCCCAGATCGTCTTCGGGTGGATGAATATAATTTTTTTTCATAATAATCAGAGGCGTAGCTTTAATTAAAGGGCTATGAAACCGATCACAACCCGAATGTCTGTGTCGATTTCACGAAGGTCAAAATAATCATTCCATATACTGGAAATATCTATTTCATTCCAAAACAAAATTATATAATATTTAAAATCGTATTCAAAAATTGAATAATTCCCATGTTTTTTAAATATGTTAATAATATCATTCGTTTTAGTTTTTTTTTTCGATAAGATCGAAACTTGATACAAAATCATTGTTCCTCAATTAAGGCTATGGATAAAAGTGGGATCGTTTGAACGGCACACCACAAGGGCGATCTTACCACCCCATTTTGATTATTTGAAAACAATAAACTTCAACACCAGGAACTGCGCTGTCTGTGACCATACTTTTCGTCACAGATAAAAGTCTTTCAGTTTCCGAAAGTCCAGAACACTTTTCAAGTATATTAACCGTTTTTGTGATATATCCGGACATTCATACATTGGTATTAAGAGTCCACGGGAGTCGATTTAGAGAAATATCAGTTTCTTGATGATAACTTTTGAAAGGTATGAGATATCAAAATTCCAATACGCAAGAAATACAGATAGTGATAATAGCTTCAAGATGATATTAGTTATAACTATTCAAGTCACATTTTTTAGCTGTCAATTATTGACAGTTATGCGACGTGGCTTAAATAGTCATAACTTATATGATCTTGAAGCTATCATAATTATCTGTATTTCTCGCGTATTGGAATTTTGATATCTCATACCGTTCAAAAGTTATCACCAAGAAACTGATATTTCTCTAAATCGATTCCCGCGTGGACTCTTAAGAGTAAGCCAAACACACGAATGTTGACATCAAAAGTTTTATGTAGATTAAAACTGAATTATAATGACTTGTTACCTATATTGTCTAGCGCTGATTTTTAAAACCCTGTTAACGCATGTGTAGTCTAGTCACATGGGACTAACACACACACACACATACACCCCCCCCCCACACACACACACACCTTGTCAAAGTGTGGCAGGAGATATTTGCGTGTTTTTGGCTCCGAAGCAAACAGCTGATTCGGCTGAAGAAAAAAGTCACGTGACACAAGGTGTTCCGAGGTGAAGGTTGACAAAAGAAGACCGGTAGGCTGTTTTAAGGTACTATCCCGTGCGGTCAACTGTCACCGTGATAATGCGCATTGTTTGTGTGGAAAACAATTGTAAATTGTGAATTGTGAATTGATCTCGGGGAAAACGACATAGGTTGTGCTGGTGTTGATATATTGAGTGAGTATTGAAATATTTAATTGTATCAGTGCCAAAATTACGAACGTGGAAATAACTTTAACTGGTAGATTGGATATATTGTAATCATGGTCACCTATGCTATTTGTTGTCACCGACTTTCAATACGAGGCTAACTGCAGGGTTATGTAACAAATATACGAATAGCTCTAACTGGCAGTTAAGAGTTGTTATCACCATGGTATCACCAGTATGGTTTATTTTTCATCACTAACTGAGCTTTCTCTTTGGTTTTTAGTTTTATTTCGGTTCTTTCGGTTTTCAGCCGTTTGTACGAGGTAAACAGAAGAGGCAACATTGAATAGATATATTGCTGTTCTTTTATATGATAATTTTATTCATTTAGGCCCGGTATTACCGAGTCCAGTTAGCATTTATCTGACAGTTCGTTAAAAAGTACCACAGGTAACGATGGTGATAACAACTTTGAACTGTCAGATAGAGGCTAACTGCGCGATGGACTTGGTAATACCGGGCCTTATACATATTGGGAACGACGCATTGTACTGATGACTACGATCTATTGGCGTCGGTGGATGATATATGAGATGATGGGATGATGAGATGAAACGTTATTGTATCATGCGTTTTTGGATAGTATGGGAAGGAGTCGGTCGTGGCCTGTTGTTAAGTAATCATCCCAGCTAGTATTGACCTGAACCACAAAAGGAAACCACTAAAAACCCTTATTATGATGGTCGACCATGGCGGGAATCGAACCCAGGTTTTCGGAATAACGGTTCAGTGTGATACACTCGACCACTTGTTTCAGTTATGATAACAATAGAGCAAATAAAAACAAGTGAAACCGTTTATTTTCAGAATTCTCAATGACAACTGAAAACTAATTACCCTAAGAAATATAAGAAATATAAGAAATATACCCTATATTTCAACATGGACATAGCTCGGTTTAGCACAAAATCGCATACTAAAAGTCATGATACGTCATAAGTCAGGAGTCTCCTTGCATCATCATATAAGCCGTCGTCATTAATGAAGAGACAGCCTCTCAAAAGCACGAGTCTTAATTAAATCAACAGGTTTGGAATGATTCACAAATTTCAAGTCCATTTTTTAAAACTGTTTTTTGGCCGTTATATTATTGACCTTTTTGAAAATATAATCCGTGTCGTGAAGATGTACACATTTTTCCTCCATTCATTTTGTCAAAGATAAAATCAATTCACTTTCTACTAATTCCAGAATATATTTTATATATAATTAATACCTTTATTTATCAAATGAATATATTAAAATCTAACAATTCTCACCGACACCTGCATAGTTTCCCCACCTAGTGTTGCGATCAAGGCTGAAACGGTTGCGTTTCGTGACAATTATTAACAACAAACACTTGTACTGTCACATATTTGTATCATTCTTAGTAATCTTTTCTCTAGTAAATATTAAACACTGCCTCGCACGACACCTATATGTCAAGACATGCGAATATTAAGCACGAAGGAAGTTAACTGAAGACAGTAATAATTGTACAGATAATCGAGTTATTGATATAATAGTACTCTGGATTAAAGGAGTTAACTGATGGTTTAGTGAATGGGAATGTGATGGTTATGAATGGAATTGTCTAGAGTGAAAAGTGACTTGAAAAATGAAAAGAGTGGATATGGATTATAGAAGTGGGAGTGATCGTTGGATAACGAATTGAATATAAGTAAGTTTTTATAATTTTTAATTTAAGTTATTACTTAAAGAGTCCATGTGAGTCGATTTGGCGAATTATCATTTTTTTGGTGATAACTTTGAACGGTATAAGATATCAAAATTATAATACGCGAAAACACAAATAATTATAACAGCTTCAAGATGATATAAGTTATAACTATTCAAGTCATGTCGTATAACTGTCCAGAGTATACAGCTAAAAAATGTGACTCTCATGGACTATTTTAACTTATAATTTTATAGTATTTTTATTTTTATTTATATTGGGTTTAGAGACGCACTGTACTGATGACTATAATCCATTGGCGTCATGGTGGGGTGATGAGATGAAAGATTATTTTATTAAATATTTTCGGATAGTGAGAAGGAGTCGGTCGTGGCCTGTTATTAAGGAACTATCCCAGTATTGACCTGAACGACAGAGGTAAACCATGAAAAAATAACTGTCAGGATGGTGGACCATGGAGGGAATCGAACTCCGGTCTGCTGAATGACGGTTCAGTGTATCAACTACTCGACCACAAGTCTCAGTGCGATTTTGTCGTATTTTGTATTTATTCAAATATGAAAATATGAATATCTGATCGGAAATAATCATTTTTTTTATGTTAATTTATTATTGGATGAGCTGTAGCGAAAACTTCCATCCCACACTAATGGAGCTTTTTATACGTATTTTTTTGTACACACTGTACAGGCCGCATGCAGGGTTTGACTGATCAACATTTTTTTTTTTAATAACATCGAAACTTGATACAAAATCATTGTTCCCCAATTAAGGCTATGGATGAAAGATAGGATCGTTTGGACGGGGCACCACAAGGGCGATCTTACCACCCCATTTTGATTATTTAAAACTAATGATCTTCAACACCAGGACTGCGCTGTCTGTGACCATAATTTTTCGCAGTAGATAAAAGTCTTTCAGTATAAACACACGAATGTTGATATCTTCCACTTTGAACTAAGTCTCTTGGGCAATGATTACTTCTTTCCCTTGACAGCAGATGTAAAATTGATTTTATATGATCAACATGAAACTTTTTCTGTAAACGCGAACTAATCTAACTTACAACTTTACAGTCTTTGGGTTGAATCGGTCGAACCATTTCTGTGGGACACGTTCTCGAAGTTCATAAGAACCCTATGAGATTAGGCAGGGCAAGAAAAATTGAAAAAATTAAATCTAAAAAAAAAAAAATTCAAAATATCCCTTGAAGTGAACACAAAATATGGTGCCTTCTCATAACACCTATTATTATAACATCTACCGGCACATGCAGCGTAGTGGTTGACGCACTCGTTTCATGTGACCCGGGAGGCAGTGGACATATCGGACCACCCTGATCGATCCCACCATCGTCCATTTTCACAGGGGTTTTTCGTGGTTTCCCTCTGTAGTCTAGGCTAATGCCGGGATGGTTCCAGCAATATAGGCCACGACCGCTTCCTGAATGAATGAATGAATGAATGAATGAAATTGTAATCAAATTTGTATACACTTTTATCCACACATTATTTGATAATGATAAAATGATTGATAATATAAATATAGTTGCACATTGTGACTACATTTGTGACTGTATCTTTGTGACTAAAGATAATTCTTACTCAAACCTATTATTTACAACATTGTAATGTAGTTTTTTAAACACCATAAATTCATCGCAAAACACAAATATAAATCTTATAAATACATGAAATGACGAAACCTAAATCAAGACCTCTACACGATTCTAATTTTCATTCAACACACAATCTATAGAATAATAATTGTATTCAATAAATTCATCAACAGTCACAATCAATCAAAGCTGCATACCGAAAGCAGTGAGTCACTATAGAATTGATAGTTTCAAAACTAATATCGTTCGATTATATTACATACAATATCTTGCTCATCTTACAACGTAAATTCTTCAAAACGTCAATCAAAGCTGCATAGCGAAAGCTGCAGTGAGTCACTATAGAATTGATAGTTTTAAAACTAATATCGTTCGATTACATTACATACAATATCTCGCTCATCTCACAACGTAAATTCTCAAGTTTGCTTAGTCTATAATCAAGTTATTTTGTGTAGAATTACTTTCTTGCGATTTATAATTATTCCACAATATATATTAATCTATAGATTTGAACATGGAGGAGTTAGCTTATGTCATTATTATTATTATTGTATTATCAAAAGTACTAATAGCATGGTGAGTAAGGTAGCTATGGTTACACGAGATTGGTGTATATAACGAGGTGGAAACCAAGGTGACTTGATATTGACCCGCGGACATGGAATGAAGCATCTGGAACTGGAAGGATGTGTGTGAATGTTTAATTTGATAAACGTAAGTTTCCATTGATATTATATTATTTGGACAGTAGTATTTTGATTATTAGAAAGAAAAAAAAGCTCCAGCGTGATGAGATGAGTGATATATTTATATCAAATATTTACTAGAAAGTTATGAGAATTTTCAACCTAAGCTGTTAATCATCCACAACGAATTCAAAATTCTCATTTCTCACTCATTTTCACCATACAAAACATTCAATTTCCTAAATTTGGTAATTTAATATCAAATCGAATTGGTACCCTACGAACATTTGGTAAACGCGAAAACGCGACTGCATCTTTCAAAAACTCCAAAATGATTTAATTTTCCACCCTCGGTAGCTCGATCAGCTGAGCCAGAAACTGTAGTTATTATTGGGCGTGGGTTCGAGTCTCGCATAATGTATGGGTTTTTGTAAACGTCCTCTCACCTATCATCACTTCCTAGTCTCATAATCATCTGCTCAATCGTGCCCCCGTATAACCCAGCTGTTGGTGGGGTCGTTAAGCAAACCATGATGATAATCACAATTAAATTTCCAGTGAGATCATGTCATTAGCGATGTTTTTTAAATTGTTCAGTAACTGTTGGTGGACGACCTCTGGCGGATTGATGTAAAACAATAATAATAATGAATACTCTACCTGTTGTGACGATGTTATTTGACAAACCAAGACCGACAGAAGGTGATTGTCATATATCATAACAGTCATGCAACGTAATCAAAAACTGAACTTCTATTTGAGACGTGTCATATAGAATATGTATAGGTCGTTCTCATAATAGGTATACATTAAAGGACATCACTAACTGGGGATAGATTTAAATTAATAATGACCAATTCATTTTCCCTTAAGAGTCCATGAGAGTGGATTTAGCGAAATATCAGTTTTTGGGTGATGACTTTTGAACGGCGAGGGATAAAAAAATTCTAATACTCGAGAAATACAGATAATTAAAATGGCTCAACTAACTATTTTTTTTTAGTTTTTTTATTTGGGAAAACAAAAGTTGGAAAAATAGTTTGAACTATTATAGTCATGTAGCATAACTATCAAGCGTATACAGCTAAAAAACAACATTTGTTAGCTGTATACGTTTGACAGTTATGCGACATGAGTTATGTAGTCATAACTTATATGATCTTGAAGCTATTATAATTGTCTGTGTTTCTCGCGTATCAGAATTTTGATATCTTACACCGTTCAAAAGTTATCACCAAAAAACTGATATTTCGCTAAATCGACTCCTATGGACTCTTAATTGTAGATATAATTAGAAATCGTTATCACAATTTCAGAGGTTATGAATAATTTCTGTATATAAAATGAAAGACACATTCAAATATATATATATATATATATAATTATTAATTATTATCACGTTGTTTCATTCACGTATACCTAATCTGAGAACAAACTATAACTGAAAATAAAAACTGTACAATAATTTCTACAACCGTTTTTTTCTTCAACATTTAATGTCTGTGAAATAATTACTCTACGTGAAACAACTTAGCGTCATGGGAGACTCTCCCAGATAATTGAATGCAGATAATCCAAGCGACCTCTTTACCACTCGACCACTCATTGTCGACTTCGAATCAACTCAAGATCGCGTACTGTAAATCAGTCGTTAAGGCTAGTGTCATTGCTTAGAGGTGGATTTAAACATACAGTTATCTTACCGAAGGAAAACGCCATAAGAGATGAGCGCACAGGTATGAAAATACTGTATTCAACTCATTTTGTTGTAAAATATTGCTCAACTATGAAAAAAATAAAATATGATGAGTGTATATTCTCAAATTCACTCTACAATTGGCGACTCGAAATGGGTGTGTCTTCACCAGTAGGCCAGTTGGATTATGCCATTTGTAGACATTTTAATTAATTGTTTTGTATCAGTTATGTTTTTCATGTGTTATAATTATAATGCAAACCACAGATAAGCCTGTTTACAGGCTTTGTGGAATATTGTGAACTGTTCTGTATAATCTTGAATTGACAAATAAATAAATGAATCAAAAAAAAAAAATTAAGATGCCCCGGATGGATATTTGAATATCACTACAGTTTTAACATCCCTGTTGATTGGACGGTATGATTTCTGACGTCATGAGGGCGGAGACTGCGAGGCGTCAATTCAAAGACCATTTACCATCTACAATTTATATCAATTCATGTAAATTTTCTTGTTTGTATGTTGTGTGCATTTCATAATCTTTTATTTTATCCTTGACTGTCCGTATGATTCACTCATAACTGTTCCATTTTATATTTTAATCCAGTTGGACGAAAATGAAAATAATTTCAAGTAAATAAACACAGATTTCGAATGATTGAATAGATATTAAAGTCTTACAGAGTGTCATCAGTGAAGGTTTTTTAGCGCCAACGTAAAATTTTTGACTTATGAATGAAAAATAAATGAATGGTTGACCGAATGAATGAATGAAGGAATGAATGAACGTAAATGTGAATGTGTGTGTGAGGGTTTGAAACGATATAAATAATGAGTCAGTTTTCCGGTAGTACATTATAATAACGAATATAAAATATTCATATTATTATCTAATAATATTTCATCTGGGAAGCCAAATTACGGGAAGTGAAGTTGACATAAAAAGGAGATTTTTAAATGAATACGTATAACTTATATAAAATTCACGTGAGGCAATCAACTGTTGGGCAGTTCAACTAATAGGCTTCTGTCAAGTGACGTCACCCATTGTTGAAAGAGACAGACAACAATGTTCATCAGTTGGGATTGACCAATCAGAATATTTGTTAGTCCACCAGTTCGCTGTATTGTCATGGTAACTATTGTTTGTCATTTATTACTTGACAGAAGCCTAAGAAAAACAAAAAGCTCTCTTTATATCGTGTTATTTTTTCTCTTATTGGGTTTTAACGACGCACTAATCTGATAGCTACGATCTATTGGCGTCGGTGGATGATGAGTGAGATGATGGGATGATGAGATGAAGGGTTATTTTATTTGGTGTTTTGAATGATGGGAAGGAGTCGGTCGTGACCTATTGTTAAGGAACCATCCCAAGATCAACCTGAACGACAGAGGGAAACCACGAAAAACCCCTGTCAGGATGGTCAACCATGGCGGGAATCGAACCCCGGTCTCTCGAATGACGGTTCAGTATATTACCACTCGGCCACGCGTCTCAGTATGTGTTATCGTATTATTTTTTGATTGGATTACCAATTCCAACCAATATGAAGTCATACAACACGGTATTGCCATCTTGACTAATCAAAATACCTACTGTTATTTGAATTATTTACACAGAGAACGAACGAGAGTTTGTATTGCACATGCAGGCGGAACTGTCAAACAAATCAATATAACTAATCCTTGTGACTTCATGGCTTCACTATATACAGTCGTGCCAACAACGTGAGGAACTGTCTAGACAATAAACTTGTTCAGAGAGATTTGTTTTGAAAGTTGTGATGTTCAGTTGGTATAATTGAAATAATTATTAATTACATTGAGGAACCGAGTGGGATTGCAGTTGAGGACAAAGGAGGTAACGTTGCCAATTTGCCGGCTGTACTATTTAAATGTAGGGCCTGCTCGGTTATCAATAATTCGTGAAAGAAAGCTTCATTTTATTTGAATCGGTTGAAACGATTTTGAGAAATATCATCTCAAAGTTTCTAAAAATTCCATTAGATTAGGCTAAGTAAGAAAATTTGAAAAAATAAATTCTCTCTCTCGAAAAAAAAATTAAAATTTCTCTGAATGTGTACACATGAATGATACACATTATCATCATTTTGTATGCAATTCAAACCAACCGTTTTGATAAAAAATTTCAATCAACCGTTTTTATTCATCAAATATATAGAAATAATAGCAGAATTATGTTGCCAAGATTCATTGCTTTCTAGATTCTATATTTGCCCAACAATGAAGATTTTTATATGCGTCAAGGTGTGTAGAATACCAGAGTCGATAAAGTAGCAAATGTAAGACTACTAATGACTTTTTATACCTTATTCAGATATCTCGTTCATCATACAACGCATACGTTGCGTTTGCCTAGTTTCATTTTATATGTATATAATCTATTTAACAGTGTAGAGCAAGTGTATAATCCTTCCAAGTCTGTTAGGATCATGGGAAGGTGGCGGTCGTGACCTTATATTAAGGAACCATTCGTGTAGTCACTTTAAAGACTAAGGGAATCCCCGAAAAAAGACTCTTTCGGGATGGTAGACCATGACGGGAATCGAACCTCGGTCAACTAGTTTATAGTTGATTAACTTTTAACGAGCCACTGAGAAACCCGAATTCAGTACAAATAACGAACCACTACGGTTGATTGGAAGAAAATGCATGCATAATTAATAGAATATTCATGGGGTTTCGATCATCTAAAACGACAATATAATAGACAATTGAATAAACTAGGTAAACGCGAAATATGCGTTGTAAGATGAGCGGGATATCTGAATAAGGTATAATAACAGTCCCACATTTGCTACTTTATCGACTCTGGTATTCTACACACTTTGTCCTTCATTTGATTGCTACTTTATCTTCTCTGGTATTCTACACACCTTGAGGAATATAAAGAATAGGTAATTCTTGGGCAAATATCGAATCTAGGAAGCAGTGAATCTTGGCTCATTTCCATAATATATTTGATGAATGAAAACAGTTATTTGATTTTTTTTCTTCGAAACTGCTGATTTGAATTGCTTACAAAATGATGGTTATGTGTATCATTCATGTTTAAACACTCAGAGAAAATTTCATCTTTTTCTGAGAGGTTTCATTTTTTCGAATTTTCTTACCCAGCTTAATCTTATGAGGTTTTCAAAAACTTTGACATGTTATTTCTCAAAATCTATCCAACCGATTCATTCCAAAAACTATACAGTTCTAAGTTGTAAAAGTTGGCCCGTACAAAAAAAGTTTCATGTTGATCAGTCTACCCATGTGACCTGTGCAGTGCTTACTAACAAAAAAAAAAAAAAAAAGACAAAGCTCCATAAGAGTGGGATGGAATCTTCGCTACGCTCATCTAATAAATAAATGAATAAATAATGATTTCCAGGTCCTACGCGAAGATCCCGATCATCATTACAACAATGAAGAGCGACGACTCGTTGTGTGAAGCCGACGACCGTCACGTGCCGTACCGAGCCACCAAGTCGACGCCGAGCTTGCAGCGGGACGCAGCGGCACGGGCGCGCAAGAAATCCGAACACGACCGAATGCTGAGTAATTATAATGCGCTGCAGAATGCGACCAAGAATGGTACCCGATTAAAACCGAGTGCAAGTGATGCTAGACTTGTAGGTGAGTTTATTTGTTAGCTAGGAAGTGTCTATTCGCGCAGTCATACTTTGCGAACAAGAACCTATAAAACGCTATTCGCAAAGTAAAAAAAAATGGCCGAATACTTTGCGAACAAGAACTTAAAACGGTATTCGCAAAGTAAAAAATGGCCGAAAAATGGCAAAACGGCCTAAAACCCGCGAGTTATGTGGACAAAGCCAGGTTGCGGACAGTAGCTTAGTTTTTTGAGGTTAGGTTAGTGTCCAAACCTCGCGTATACCGCCAGCAGGCGGAACGGAGCCGGGTGTTTGTCGCACAATTTACTTTGCGAATAGCGTTTTCGGTCCTTGTTCGCACAATTTACTTTGCAAATAGGGCCAGCCTATTTGTTATTTGATTTGATATAATTTGCTGAGAAACAACAAATTCACAGTTAGGACCATATATATATATTTTTTATATTGAGTTTTAACAACGCACTGTAATGATGACTGAGATCTATTGGCGTCGGATGAATGATTAATGAGATGATGGGATAATGAGATGAAGGTTTAATGGGTAATGGGAAGGATAGTGGGAAGGAAGCGGTCGTGGCCTATATTGTGGGAACCATCCCGGCATTAGCCTAGACTGCAGAGGGAAACCACGAAAAGCCCCTGCAAAGTAGGACGGTGGCGGGGATCGAACCGGGTCCGATATGTCCCTTCACCTCCCGGGTCACACGAAGCAAGTGAGCTAACCACTCAGCTACTGTGCCGGTCGGTTAGGACCAGTTTATCAAAAGAATCATATAATAAACATACACCTGAAAGTGTAAGAGTGGTTCTCGAAGTGGTTTTCTTTTGAATAAGAGTCACCCGATAGAATTTCTTGTTTTTCGATGTTATTAAAAAAAAAAAAAAAGAAAGAATTTCTTGAAATAACACATCACTGACAACCACGATGTAGTGATACCAACCCATTTTATCATGATATAAAGAAGGTGTTCCAACTCGGGTCTCGAAAATGAAATATTTCTGGGGTCAGTTTCCGAGTCCAGCGTCCCGATTGCCTGTAGCGCAGCAATCGCTTTTACATCTAACTATTTAAAACAACACTACTCAACAATGCTATACACGGCTCAGTAGAATTATTAGGTCAGCAGTTGCATTTTTCGTTTTTTTTTACAAAAATTATAGATTTTGTAAGTTCAACAATGCCACCGGTACCGTAGCCACTGTTATTTACATCTAGTTCACAAGGGAATCCGCTAAATCGTGACGGGCAATCGGGACCTTTGGCTCTGAAATGACCGTAAGAAACCAGAAATACCGACCATGTTATCAGTATGTGAGTTGGAGCACCTTCTTTATATTATGATAAAATAGGTTGGTATCAATATATAGTGTAACCAATACAACTCCATGGTGTAACAATCCATTATAATAACAGCCTTTCATTGTTCTCTGAAAATAAAAAGAATGATCTGAATAAAGAAGGCTGTGGTTATAACCTTCAAATTGTGAAAAACCATACCAAGCTTGTGATTGGTTGATATCGATTAAGATATAATTCACCTCTATTAACAAACAGTCCTCATTACGCAGCACCCAGACCATGTGAGCACTCGCCTACAATTTTAAAACAATTATCTGTCCCAGCTTTTGAGAGTTACTCGAAATAATTTTTAATATATGAATGTAATTAATCTATAAACGCTGATTTATCGGAAATACTAAATTTAAAATATGAACATTGTAACCTTGCTTGCTCAAAATTGTCTTAGCTATATTTTCCAATCGATAACTGTATCCAAGTATATTGATTCTCAAAATTAGTAAACAAGTGAAACGATTTTTTTTTGAAAATATATAACTTATAGTGAGTTTTAGCAGCACCAAGATCCAAATCTATTGATCCAAGATCTATTGGCGTCAGTGAATGGAAGGATGTGGAGATGGAATGAGAGATTATTTTATCAGGTGTTTGAATAGTGGGAGGGAACTTTATGTCTTTCTAGGTGTCAAGGCGGCATCCCAGAATAAACCTGAACGGCATGTCAAACCACGAAAACCTCTGTCCGAGATCTTGAATGACAGTTCAGCGTGCTAACCACTGGTCCACTTGTCTCACTAACAACTTTCTTCTTGATTGATTGATAATTATTTGCTTGACGACCTCACCAAACGCCAAGTTATACGGGGGTACGACTGAGTAGGTGATGATGAAACTATGTAATAGTGTTAATAAAAAAAAAACGTTTACAAAAAAACTCATGCTTTATGCGGGACTTGAATCCACCTCAACGGTGACTTCAGATTCTAAAGCAGTGCCTCAGCTGACCGAGCTACGGAGGAAGGCAAACTTTGTCTTTCGTATAGATAAAAAATATAGTGATTTTAATCCCCCCTCCCTCCTCACCACTCATATCACAGACGGCTTACTAACTATATTAATGGTTGCGCAGCGCAGAGCATGAACGGCGTCGTCGTTGGGCGTCCATTAGGAATGCGACGCACTTCTTCGGCGTCCGATTTAGATTTAATACGCAAGAAGAGGTTGACGTTCGATGACTACGGACAAAACATTCATCCTACGTCGACTCATCACACGCCTTTGGGTATGTTCAATTTTACCTTTGCATGTTCATCAGGTTACCATAGCAACAATACCACTTACCAACCATACCATAGTTTTCACGTTCACAATATTATGTTTCATTTATAGTGTCCGATGATTTCAAGTTTATTTTTCATTGATGTTTTTCTGTAATATTAATAATAATAATATTTTTATATTTAATAATATATTTGTATGCTGATTATTTCCATCAATTAGTATACAAATGACACAAAAAACACTTACTGGCGCAATAACACTTGGGTGATCGAAGGATCACACAAGTTTTGGAGCGTGTCAAAGTCAATAAAAAATTGAAATTATAAGTGAAAAAACGAAATACATATAAGGTTTTATAAATATATAGCCTCATATATATCAAACGACAAGAACTAATTGATATAGACGTTACAAAGGAATTTTTTCCAATTTTAAACTCATCTGTATATTGTGGAAACCATGGAATCATATTCTATATCTATTGTGATAGTATTTCATACTCTAATTAATATATTCTAGTATATTCTAGTATATTCTATTGTGTTCAATAGTCTATATTGTATGATATTCTCTTCTCTCATTCACAGTTGCCAATCAATTTATCAATCATATTTGCATTTTCTTAATCACATTCATTGCGTGAATGAATATGAAAATCAAAAATATATAGATTAGGTCCAGTATTACCAAGTCCAGTTAGTATTCATCTGAGAGTTGGTGAAAACAAATAGCACAAGTAACCATGGTGATAACAAGTTTGAACTGTCAGATGAAGGCTAACTAGACTTGGTAATACCGGGCCTTAGAATAATTCTTTTTCATCTCACAGTCGTCTTTCTTGAAGACAATTTACCGTGTATTTTCGACTATTTTGAGTGTATAATCCTCCAAAAAATTATGATAATAATAATAAAACAAATATAAACAAACAAACAAAAGCAGGGTTTCCAATTCCGATGTTTCTTTCACGTCCGACACGATATCAATACGATTTCTGGCAGTTCTGTTCCCACTTCGCTCTACCGTGACATTTTCCTGACGTCATGGCCGTAGCCTTCACTACCATTAAATGCACCGCCTTCATCGAATTTGAGGAATTCAACTGACAAATCGAATCGCAAAGTTGGCGCACTTTTACACAAAACAAACGGAAGCACGATGCAGGAAACCTAACAATGAGGAGTGACAAAAACATAACTTCCTGTAAAATCGTAATTTCGTCCGATAAAAATTGAGGTAGAACCTGTAATCACGATACAAAAACGGTTATTTAGGTTAATTATAAGGTTGAACAACAAAAACAACAACAATATTCGTATTTGGTGACCTAGACCAATGTTCCAATGAATATCAGCTGTATTTTACTCCGAACTATCAACTTATAAACATCTACACTTTATTCGTATTGTCATTTTTTTTTTTTTTTTTTATTCACTAGTTTTAGAGGTTTAAACATGTGGACCAAGCTTTTTGGCCCCCATTATATATATATATATATATATATTTTTTTTTTAATAACATCGAAACTTGATACAAAATCATTGTTCCCCAATTAAGGCTAAGGATGAAAAGTAGGATCGTTTGGACGGGGCACCACAAGGGCGATCTTACCACCCCATTTTAATTATTTAAAACCAATGAACTTCAACACCAGGGCTGCGCTGTCGGTGACCATAACTTTCCGCCGCAGATAAAAGTCTTGCATTTTCCGAAAGTATCCGGAACACACTATAAGTAAAAACCGTTTCTGTGATACATATCCGGACATTATCAGCATTGGTATTTAGAGTAAACAAAACACACGAATGTTGATATCTTCCACTTTGAACTTAGTCTCTTGGGCAATGATCACAATTCTTTTCATTAACAGCAAATGTAAAGTTTGTCATTATACAAAATCGAAAAAAAAATGAGTGATAGGCCTATGATGTTATAATTCGGCCTATCACATTATATTTAGGAGCAAAACGGACCTACCCAAATTGGAAGTGTTTTGTTTTGAATTCTGGGGTTGGTCCACTTTGCTTCTGATCCCTTCAATCCTCTTTCAGCATCCCTAAACAACAGTCGACCATCCAGCCGATGTCCATCCACCTTGAGCGTCGCCGTCGAGATCAACGAAGAGGGCGGTGACGACGATCCAACCACCCCACCCACCCCCAACGCCGACCCCCCGGGACCCCCGTTCAAGGACACCCGGAGTTTCGACGAGAAGCTGACCGATGCGAGGACGTCGTTCGTCGAGAGGACGAAGCGGAGTTGCACGATGAAGCTGCTGTATAAGAGGTTGCCGATCATCGAGTGGTTGCCGAAGTACACGAGGAGTATGGCGATCAGTGATCTGATAGCTGGGATCACTGTGGGGTTGACGATATTACCACAGGGTATCGCGTTCTCGAGTATTGCTGGATTACCTCCACAGGTAATTTTTTCAATCAATATAGGAAACTTGACATGAAGCCATTGTTTCCCTAGAGAGGAAAAGGATGGAAGGTTAGGATCGTTTGAACGGGGTGACACAAGGGCGACCATCTCGGTGCATTCTCACAATACCTACACTAGATAGTTAGATAGTTCTTTCTTTAAGAGTCCACGAGAGTCGTTTTAGCGAGATGTCAGTTTTTTGGTGATAACTTTTGAACGGTATGATATATCAAAATTCTAATATTCGAGAAGCACAGATAATTATAATGGCTTTTAAGATATTATAAGTTATAACTATTGTAGTCATGTCGCATCTCTCAAGCGTATACAGCTGAAAAATGTGTTTTTTCAGCTGTATACTCTTGACAATCATGCGACATGACTTGAATAGTTATAACTTATACCATTTTGTAACTATTATAATTATCTGTGTTTCTCGATTAACATTTTTAGACGAGCCTTAGCGAGGGTTCAATTTGACATACTGAAAAAAATTGGTGTTCGTTTTTATCTTTTTATTTATTTTTATGTTTTTTTTTGTCGGTTCTCCGCAGGTTAAACGGCTACAGCTATCAACTTCAAACTTTTCCTCATTATGGTTCCTCGTCTGACTTAGATCTGTATAGTTTGGTGGAATTATCGGATGATAACTTTTTTTTATGAATTTTAGAAGTTTCAAAAATACCCACTAGAATAACACGTCGGAAAAAAATGAAGATAATATGAAGTTGAGTTACAATATGATACACATTTCTGAAAACTTTCAGCTTGATCGGGTGAGCCATTTCGAAGAAAAACCATAAAATGTACTAAATTGGTACCACCCAAAGCAGTTTTTTCCCATTTCTAGCCTGAACGTCACCCAATTGGCGAATGTAGGCAAAAGTTTGGCAAAAAAGTCGACATACTATTACTATCCGCTCGTCTAACAACGCATATATGGCGTTTTCCTAGTAACATTTCATACCGTTCAAAAGTCATCACCAAGAAACTGATATTCCACCAAATAGTCTCCGATGGACTCAACAATTAAAACAATTTATTTTTCCAGTATGGTCTTTATTCTTCTTTCATCGGCTGTTTCGTGTACACCATCCTCGGCAGCTCCAAGGACAGCTCGGTCGGCCCGTCGTCCATCCAGGCCATCATCACCCGGGAGTACGCTCTCACTCCCGCCTTCGCCGTCCTCCTCTGCCTCTTCGCCGGCCTGGTCGAGTTTCTGATGGGCGTGCTACAGGTAATCTGAACAACACGGCACTACTGCTTCATGGGAGGACGAGCCCTCATTCTATAACTGCAGACGAAATGAAAGCGCGACGAGTATATATATATATATATATATATATATATATATATATATATATATATATATATATATATATATATATATATATATATATATATATATATATATATATATATATATATATATATATATATATATATATATATATATATATATATATATATATATATATATGAATCAAACTATTTGGTGAAGACTGGCTTATCAATATGATCAATAAGGATTATAAAAAAGAATTGAGAGTTATAAAATTAATGAATAACAATTTTACCCTAATTATTTGTGGAGGTGCCAGGTTGTGAGCATTTTTTCTGAAGAGGAATTTTTCAAAGAGATTTGAGCCCGATTCATAGTGACACTGTTGCACTGTTTTTTACGTTCCGGTAAGTCACGTGAACCAGTCACAAACTTGACGGAAAGTTTTGGACTATATCTAGAAAATTATTTTCAAAAATATGAAACATGGTTGTTTGGATTTATTTGTTCCAACCAATTCAACCAAATATTTGAAATAATTCGATCAAATTATTCAACCAAATTTAGATTTATTTTAGGGTCAAGTAATTTTCAGTATTGCATTATATTGCACCGCACGTGAACTCAGTAGCTTTTTGGGAGATATTATCTTGGTTTGGTTACCATAGCAACTGTCATTATGTTGAGGCAAACAAACCAATACTGAATTTGTGATTGGAGAACACAATTTGGCGGCCATTGTCGTCCACTTTTAACAACAATGCATAAAATACATCCATTTATCGTTTTCACCCCAATTCGTGATTAAAAGCTAACCAGGCGGCAGCACTGTCGAAGTGTGCGATTGGCCGTTCGGAGGCAGTTAGGCCTAGATGTAATTTTGTTGAATGCTTACACACATTATATTTGTAATTAATATCGTAAATTTAATGATACATTATTTTAGTAATTTTAGTAATGTTTTTAATATTGTAATTACACATTAATTAATTTGTATATAATTTGAAAGTATCTGCCTCCACCCAGTTCACTAAAACGCCACCAGATGTCAGCCACTTTGCTTTTAATCACGAATTGACTCATTCATATACAACCACCGCTTCCAGATGGGTTTCATCATCGACTTCATATCCGGGCCGGTTTCCATCGGCTTCACGTCTGCCGCCGCGATCATCATCGGCACCACGCAGGTCAAGAACCTGCTCGGCATCAGCATCTCGGAGGGCTCGTTTCTCAGCATCTGGACCCAGATCTTCGAGCACATCTCCGAGACGAGTCTCTGGGACGCCGTGCTAGGATTCAGTAGCATCGTAGTGCTGTTCGTATTGAAGGTGAGACATATGGGTGCGGACAGGATATTTTCAGGATCAAATTTCTTGTTGTATGAATATTTTGTTAATTTTCTCATCGAGAGTCCATGAGATTCAATTTAGTGGAATATCAGTTTTTTGTGATAATTTTTGAACGGTATAAGATATCAAAATTCCAATACGCAAGAAATACAGTCAATTATAATATATATATAATATATATCAACTATATATATATTATATATATATTTATATATATATATGTAATATATATATATATATATATATATATATATATATATATATATATATATATATATATAAATATATATATATATATATATATATATATATAATATACATAATATATATATATAATATATATATATATATATATATATATATATATATATATATATATATATATATATATATATATATATTGTCATATTTTCAATCTATTGCTCTATATTATTCTATGTATTCTTAATACTGGTCGCTATCCTGTTTTATAATATAGTCAGGAGGGACCAATAAAGGTTTTTTCTTCAAGATGGTATGAGTTATAACTTTATAACTCATGTCACATAACTGTCAAGCGTATACAGTTGCAAAATGCTTATATCGTCTTGAAGCTATTACAATTATCTATGTTTCTCGCGTACTAGAACTTTGATATCTCATATACCGTTCAAAAGTTATCACCAAAAAAATATTTCGCTAAATCGACTCCCTTTCGTTGGTGGGCTGCAATTGCCCAGAAAAAGTTGCGGGTACGCTGTTGGACTGTTCTAATTGGAACTAGAGAAAAGTCACAATATGAAGCGCACGCATATTTCCAACAATGATATTGATTGAAATATTACATTGTTGCCTGAAGTTCTGTAACCATTCGTCGACCGTATCAAGTTTCAGGAGCGCATACTATTGTTACTTTTCTTATCGAATTGTTTTAGAATCTGCAAGGCATTTCTATTGGTCCAGCCGAGATGAGCGAGAAGACGACGTTCCAGAAGATCGCCCATCACTCTCTGTGGCTGTTGTCTGTGGCTCGTAACATCGTCATCGTCATCTTCTGCTCCGCCCTGGGCTACGCCTTCTTCCACAACGGCTACGAGCCGTTCAAACTGACAGGTGAGATCTATGTCTATCAATAACGTAACGGGATAAGTCCGATCCTTTTAACTTTAGGCCGTTAACACCATGATGGAATCAGCGCGCTTTCGTGTACATTTGTGAGATTCGCAATTTCAAATCAAATCGTACGTATTAGGCTCGTATTTCAATATATAGTACATAGTTGTACAATTGCATTGATTTTAATCTTTCTCGAAGATGATGAGTAATTATCCAGTTATCAAATGGTAAATATAGCAGTAGGGCTCTTGACTAGGGGACTAAATGCTTTTACAGACGTATTTTAATTTTAGATTAGCCAATTCAAATGAAATTTATTCCAATATTGTTTAATGCAGTTGGAAAGAGCTGGATTCACAGATTGCATTACATCTATTAGGTACTTGTATAGATCAACTTACAATAATACCAGCAAATCATCATAACATTTGTGAGGCGGCATCCCTTTGATATAAGCATGGTGCGAGAGGAAAGCGCCATGTTGCTTATCCCGTTACGTTATTGATAGTCATAGGTGAGATACATGGATTCGTATTTCAAATAGGGTTGATTTACTACTCGATTAATAATAGTAGTGGTAGAAGTAGTAGTGTTTATTCCTTTAATCCTCTTTCGAGGAAATCGGTGCACAATTTACATATTTTACAATATTAAAATACAATAAGGAAGTGTCTATTCGCACAGTAATTCTTTGCGAACGAGAACCTAGAACGCTATTCGCAAAGTGAAAAATGGACGAAAATGGTAAAACGGCCTATAGTGCTGGCCTTCCATGAACGCGATTTGCGTTTCGCTTTCCCAAGGCGGTGAAATTGAGGCGAGCTCAACAATCAGAAATCGCGTCGCTCTCGTTACTGATTGGTCGTTTTATCATAATGATGGCTTAGAAAACCACTTAAGAAATTCGCAATCCGAAAAACGCAGATATGGAAGCCCAGCATAAAACCCGCGAGTTATGTGGACAAAGCCAGGTTGCGGACAGTATAGGTTAGGTTTTTATCGTTAGGTTAGTGTCCAAACCTCGCGTATACCGCCGGCAGGCGGAACGGTGCCGGGTGTTTGTCGCACAATTTACTTTGTGAATAGTGTTTTCGGTCCTTGTTCGTACAATTCACTTTACGAATAGGGCCGGCCTAATAATAATTAAAATAATAATATATTTATTTCGTTATTGTGAATTTACAATCACTCATATGCACATATTCAAAAAATAAATCTGTGTGAGTATTGAAATATTGATTCCGATATCTTGGATCGATCGATGATTTAGAACTTCGATTCGATATCGCACTATTCGATATTGAATTAAAATATTCTTCATCTGATAGATTCGTTATTAAATTGGAATATTCACTACTCGATTAATTCCACATCGAATTGTAATCACTATTCGATAAATTCGATATTGGATTGGATTATTCAATATTATTTCGATAAATTCGATATTGAATTGTAATATTTAATATCCGATATATTCGTGATTGAATTAGATTATTGGATATTAGTTCAATAAATTCCATATCGAATTGGAATATTTAATATTAGTTACACTCGATAACGCATTGGAATATCCGATATTCGGTCAATTCAATATCGAAATTAGAACATTCAATATTCGTTACATTCTAAATCAAATTGTAATATTCAATATTCGATATCGGATTGGAATACTCAATATTCGGTGACCTCGATATCTAAACACGACGATCGATATGGATTTGAAAGATTGTATTAGAGATTTCAAACTAATGTGTGTTGAAATCTGTTCCAGGGTACGTGAAACCAGGACTGCCAACGTTCCAAGCCCCGCCTTTCACTGCTCAGGTTGGCAACACCACTTACACGTTCACCGAGATGGCGTCTACCATTGGTTCGGGCACATTCGTCATGGCCATCCTCGCCATCGTCGAGAACATCGCCACGGCCAAAGTGTTCGGTAAGATGATGGCCTAGCGTTGGTGGAGGCGCCGGGTATGAAGGATAATTATTAGGCAAACGCAATAAATGCGTTGTAAGATGAGCGAGATGTTTATATAAAGTATAATCGAAAATTCTACACATCTTGACTCGTATGAAAGAGGCATATATAGGCTTCTGTCAAGTGACGTCACTCATTGTTGAAGGAGACAGACAACAATGTCCACCAGTTGGAATTGACCAATCAGAATGTTTGGTAGTCCACCAGTTCGCTGTATTGCCATGGTCACGATTGTTTGTCAGTTGTTACGTGACAGAAGCCTATACTTAGCTTGGTAACATCGAGGTTAGAAAAGCGCAAATCTCGGCTAAATGGTTCTGCTATTATTTCTATCTGTTTGATGGATACAAAAAAATGAGAAAAAAATCTTCAGAACATCATGCTAGATTTGGATGCTATTATAATGGATGCTTTCGGAAACTGAAAGATTTAAAAATGATGGTCACAGACAGCGCAATCCTGGTGTTGAAGTTCAGTGATTTTGAATAATTAAAATGGGGTGGTAAGATCGCCCTTGTGGTGCCCCGTCCAAACGATCCTATCTTTCATCCATAGCCTTAATTGGGGAACAATGATTTTGTATCAAGTTTCGATGTTATTAAAAAAAAAAAAAAGACTTGGATACAAATTTTTAATGGTGTGTATCTTTCATGTGTTTACATTCAGTGAAAATTTGGAATGTTTTGGAAATGATTTATTTTCCAAATTTTCCGCCCAGCCGAATCGATTTGAGTCTACTCCGATCGACCGTTTTCCCCAAAACTATACAGTTCTTATTTGGATAAGTAATAAGTCTGCGTGTCCATAAAATAGTTTCATGTCGATCAATCAAACCGTGCGACCTGCGCAGTGCAAAAAGTACAGAAACGGACAAAAAGTTCCGTCATAGTAGGATGGAAGTCTTCGCTATCGCTCATCAAAAAAAAAATTGAATTCCAGCTAATGGTAAAACTATCGACGCCACCCAAGAGATGTTGGCGATCGGCATCAGCAACATCCTCTCTTCGTTCGTGGGTTCGATGCCCATCACAGGCGCCATGTCGCGCGGCGCCGTCAACAATGCCAGTGGCGTCAAGAGCACATTCGGCGGCATATACACAGGTAACACTGCACGAGGATTGGTGGAATCGGAATGTTCGAAAAATGTTCATCCCAGTTGGCGGTTTTGAAAAAAAATCTCGATGCGCAAAAAAGACTCGAAAAATCAGTTGAAGATCACAACGTATAGTGATACCAATTATTTGAATTTTGATTATTTTTCTCGATAGCGTATACGGCATATATTTTTCGAAGAAAAAACAACAATCTAAATTGTACATGAGAAGAAGTATATAAAACCTAATGCGCTAGATAAACAATATGAAACATATACAATATAGGTAAACAATAAAAAAAAAAAAAAAATTCATCTCATCATCCCATCATCTCATTAATCATTCATCCGACGCCAATAGATCTTAGTAATCATTACAATGCGTCGTTAAAACCCAATATAAAAAAAGAAAAATATAATAATAACAAATAGAATCAGGAAAAGTTTGATTCCAATCAAATTGAAATGAAGGCTAATAAGCTAATAGGCTAATAGGCCTATACATTCATTTGATTCTTTCACGAAATAATTTAATTCTTCCATGCATGCATTGATTCCATTAATTCATATTTCGTTTGAAATTCCTCGAAGTTCTTTATACATTTAGAAGTGGTCCAGCACTAGCCTAGAAGTAGCAGCCCCCGTGGTTCAGTGAACTATCACACAGCGTTAGGAACTGAATTAAGTTAGGTCGGGTGCGGGCGCATATTAAGGCATGGATTTTTCAAACGTCCTTTCACCTATAATCACTTCATCGTTTCATTATTCACTAGGAAAACGCTATATACGCGTTTTTAGACGAGCGGAAAGTAATAGTATGTCGACTTCATTGCCAAACTTTTGCATACATTCGCCAATTGGATAACATTTTAGTTATAAATAGGTAAAAACGGCTTCGAGTGGTACCAATTTAGCACATTTCATGTTTTTTCTTCAAAATGGCTTACCCGATCAAGCTGAGAATCTCCAGAAATGTGTATCAAGATGTTATTCAACTTCACACAAAATTTCATTTTTTTGAAAATAAAATTTTTTTAATTTTTTTCCGCCGTGTAATGGGTATTTTTGAAATTTCTAAAATTCATAAAAATAAAAGTTACCACCCGATAATGCCACAAAACTATGCAGATCTAAGCTAGATGAGGAACCATAATGAAAAAAAGTTTGAAGTTGATAGCTGTAGCCGTTTGACCTGTGGAGAACCGACAAAAAAACATAAAAAAAAACATAAAAACGAACACCAATTTTTTTCAGTATGTCAAATTGAATCCTCGCTAAAGCTCGTCTAATAACCACCCGATCATCCGTACCCCCGTATAACCTAACTCATTATGGGATCGTTAAGCAACATTCAATAAATAGATGAATACATGAATCTAGCATAATAGCCGGTTCACACGAGGCATTGCAGTGCCACCGTTGGAATGTTAACCTTCCAATGCTGCCGTGTGAATTAACAAAACATTGACATTGGCGGGCTTTAACCAAAGACCTTAGTATCTAACTTCATAGCCATACTTACATACCCATACTATTTATAACTTATTAGGAATATTTCTATGAATGATTCACAACGCGATAATCAAGTCAGTTCGGTGTTATACGCATTGGACATATTGGTGGCAGATCTCTCTTCTAATTCACTCCACTGCGACAGGTAGCACTAGTGAGCAATGTCGCCAAGCGTTACATGGTAAACAAGATCAGTTTTACGTCTTCTAACGAAGTTAGATACTAAGGTCTTTGCTTTAACGTTTAGAGCTTGGTTCTAAAACCTGGCATTGGAACCACAGCCTCCCAACAGTGACATTACAATGCCATCGTGTCATCTGGGATGTTAGCCTTCCAATGCTGCCGTGTGAATGAACTAAACATTGACATTGGCGGGCTGAAAACTCTTAGAGCTTGGTTCTAAAACCTGGCATTGGAACCACAGCCTTCCAACGGCGACATTGCAATGCCTCGTGTGAACTGGCCATGAATCACTTGAATGTTCCAGGTATCCTGGTTCTCGTCTCCCTGGCGTTCCTCACGCCTTACTTCTTCTACATCCCCAAAGCGTCCCTAGCAGCCGTCATCATCATGGCAGTGGTAACCATGGTCGAGTACCAGGTCATTGCGCCCATGTGGAAAGCCAAGAGTAAGTACCCTCCAAACATGGATTTACATTACTTTACCGAGATACGTTACTCCTGCAGCCGATAGCGACGTATGCTCGTTCCAATCTCGGCGGCCTTATTGGACATTTATAAATAGAATCTAAACAAGGCATTCTATATTATCTCCGAGGGGTTAACAACTCCTGAAGTTTGGTGTACACTTGTCATGAAATCTTCCTGAAATTCTTTGAAATCCTCCTGGAATCCCTTGAAATCTTCCTGAAATTCCTTGAAATCCTCCTACAATTCCTTGAAATCTTCTTGAAATCCCGTGAAATCTCCCTGAAATCCCTTGGAATCTGAAATCAGGTGTACACCAGATTTACCAGTTGCTTACCTCTCGATTATCTCTAATATATGTTGACTAATATGTGGGAAACTTCCCGGGTTGCAAAGCGGTGTGAAGCTAACGTATAAATATGTACGCCTTCTTAACGTTGAGTAACGTATCTCGGTAATATCTATGCTGCAAGCGACCGAATATGAAAACATGGAAACGTAGAGACAATGGGCGACATGTAGGCGAGTATTTAGGGGTGAAAGTGACCCCCCACCCCTATTGTTCCAAGCTCCTCTCTCTATAACCCTATTTTTTCGAGTCGGCCGACGAAATTTCGCTTGTAATTTTTTTTTGCGACACATTTTCGTGATCACAGCTTTGGCTTCTTCAAATCCGAACAAGCAATCTTTCAGTCTAGAAGTTTAGTTTTTAAACATTCGTTCAGATCCATAGCGTCATCAGTTTTCTGATGATAACTCTCGAACGAAATGAGATATCGAAATTTAATAGAAACGAAATACAGACACATTTAATAATTTCAAGACGGTATAAGTTATAAATATATAACTCATGTCGCATAATTTTCAGGCGTATACGACTGAAAATGTGTTGTTTCAGCTTTATATACGCTTGACAGTTATGCCAAATGAGTTGAATATAGTTATTACTTATATTATCAATATAAGGGTATATAAATCAATATAAATATAAATATAAATCAATATATTTAGGGGTGGTAAGATCGCCCTTGTGGTGCCCCGTCCAAACGATCCTACTTTTCATCCTTAGCCTTAATTGGGGAACAATGATTTTGTATCAAGTTTCGATGTTATTAAAAAAAAATATATATATTATCTTGAAGGTATTGCAAATATTTGTGTTTTCTCGATAATTTTGATATCTCATACCGTAAGGAAGTTATCACAAAAATCTGATATTACACGCTGAATCGACTCTTAAGGTGCCCCAGTCGTTTGTAGTTGAAGAATCTAACGCTTGGCGGATTCTGCTTCGTAATGATATAGGAAGAACAGAGAGCAAAGGACAAAAAGTTGACGTCGCTAAGGGGATTTCACAGATATAAATGATAATAAAACTTTCAATGCATGCCCGAAATAAAATGATTGTGCAAACAGATTGTGTGAAGTTGCATTCTTCCCGAATAATGTAATTTGATTTCTTCCCGCACAGAGATCGACGTGATCCCGGCGTTCGCCACGTTCCTCTCCTGTCTGTTCATCCGGCTGGAGATCGGGATCCTGGTCGGGATAGGGATCAACGTCTGCTTCCTCTTGTACTCCTCGGCTAGACCCAAAGTGGAGATCGAAAACGCAAACGTAAGTTGAAAAAATCGAAATACAATAACAAATGCATTTGATAAATATTGTTTGTTGCCAGTTTGGATCAATAAACAAGGCACTTCTTCAGAAATCAAAATGAACCCGAGTCAGGGTTTGAGTTCTGCATTAGACAAGTGATTTGGAATTCTTATTCCACGAATAAACAAAGAAATTAGTGTGCCCAAGTGAATAGGAATAAGAAATATGTTTGATTTTATAGACTATATCCCACAGTCCATATCCCACGTATAGCTACTATACATATTAAGTGAAGTCAAAATGAAAGTTCTCATTAAAATCTATGTCAAAATCGAAATCAAATTACTGTGTAGGCCTACCGTAGGCCTATTCAAAAAATATTCGGAATCTCAAGCAAAAGCGTTTTTCATTTCTCAACTCCACAAATTACCTAGTTGTTAGTGGGCTCGTTGAGCAAACAATAATCTCATTTTAAAAGCTGACAGGCAGAAATACAAATACCCGGCACCTCCACCAAAATTATACTATCAACTCATCCCTATTGAAATCTTGAAGAAGCCACTGTACGTTATAAATAGCTGAGTGAATTCCTGCAGTCAAGGGTGATATGTGACCATATCATAAAAAGCAACAACAATGAAATATTTGTGAAATTTCATATGAACATTATGGTAACTAAAAATCAATATAGGCCTACGCGTTGCTTTTTTTTCAATTTCGAATGAAGACCATTCAATCAGGGTATTATCAAAGATATATCTTATTCCAAGATAGTTTCAAATGGAATCAAGAATTCATGATATATGACATTTTTCCAAGTCAAAAAAGGCAGGAGTGACTCTATGTCTGATCTTGTGGACCGTGACAATTGTTATATTAGTAACGATAGCAACCTGAAGTGACCATTCGTCAGACCGTAGGTGGGTTTTGAATTGTTTCAAGTTTAGATTAAATTATTTCGGGATCTTTGTTTGGTTGGGTTGATTATTTTTGTTCGAGTTAATTGATTGATTATTGTTTGCTTAACGACCCCACCAACAGCTAGGTTATACGGGGGTACGAATGAGCGGATGATAATGAAATTATGAAGTGATGATATGTGAAAGGACGTTTACAAAAACCCATGCCTTAAGCGGGACTCGAACCCACGCCCAACGGTAACTTCAGTTTCTGAAGCGATGCCTCAGCTGACCGAGTTACCGAGGGTGGCTTGTTCGAGTTAGGTTAGGTTGGTCAAGTCAGTTGGAATAACTTAGTTCAGACGGCGAGCAACAGCAACAACAACAACAACAACAACAATAACAACAACAACAACAACGATGTCCGCATGTTGTGACATAGATCGATGGTCCGATGAGAAGCGGCTGCCTATATGAAACCTCTCAAAAGCAGCTGTTCGTACCGAATGAACAGGTTTAGAATGATTCAGCTTACGTATTTTCAATGCCCAACTCATTGCTAATTTTTCGAAACATTTTTGGCTCGTAATTGAACATTTTTTGCTCGTAATTGAACATTTTTGACTCGAAATTGTCAAATTCGTTGAAAATGCCGTTCGTTAATCTAAACTAAATAAAAAATGCATGAATGTTGCCTTTTAATAATTACTGTATCGATGCATTACCAATCTGTGATTAAACGTGTGATAAATTGAATTGATTCATGTTTTTGACACTTCAAAGTATAAAATGTATTCATGAGAATAGTTTATTTAAATCAGCAATCAGAAGACTCCAATTATCAAACGCATCCGAATGGATTATCTCACTGAGTTTTAATAGTGAAAAAAAACAAAATAAAAAAAAACTACAATTTATCTATTGGTCATTCATATAATTAATTTAAAATCACTATACCTATAGGCCTACTATTAATTTTTATATTGTTGACAAGTGTAATATTTTTACTAATTCAATATTCGATGTCAATATACTTATTGATGAATAGAGTGAATGTTATTATCATTCCCTGTTCCAGAGTATATCCGGGTTCGAGTACCTGCTCCTGACTCCCGACAGGAGCCTTGTGTTCCCGTCTGTCGAGTACGTCCGGGCGCAAGTGTCGAAAGCGGGACTCAAACACGGGTTCTCCTGGATACCCGTAGTGGTGGACTGTACGCACATACAGGGCATAGACTTCACGGCAGCCAAGGTACAGTAATTGCTACGGATATAAAATGTAAAACGACGTTACAAATTCATTCAAAATGAATTAAATTTTTTTCAATTTTTTTTTTAATAACATCGAAACTTGATACAAAATCATTGTTCCCCAATTGAGGCTATGGATGAAAGGTAGGATCGTTTGGACGGGGCACCACAAGGACGATCTTACCACTTTTTAGCAATGCTCTTCATGTGTTGAATATAAATATACAATATGATGTTATTTATTTTTTATTTTTTTAAAATTCACAATTTTTCAATTATAGATTCATGTAAAATTATTGAACTTGATTTTTGAAATGGAAGTCAATTTTCACAATATATTCATTATTAAAAAATGTACAATAATATTTTTAAAAATATTTGGACGGAGGACCTGTAACTCAATTGTGATAAATAATGACGATATTTATTTTCCTCATTTTAGAGAAAAATAAAAATCATCATCTCAATTTCAGAAATTGAAATTTATTCATTTGTCCTCCAAGACCTGTTTTTCTCCGAGTCGTGACGTAGACAACACTCGATTCTGTTTATGTTTCTATACAGAATCGGTAATGTCAACGTGATGAATCATGATCTCTGGAGGACATAAAATTATTTATAATTTCTGGAATATGAGATGATGATTTCTAGTTTTCCCTAAAATTAGGGAAATAAATATCGTCATAATCAATTGAAAACTAGTTTCGGGGCTGTGATGCACTTCAAACAATACCACTGTTTTCAGCGACAACAATTTTTTTCCAAAAATCAGAACAAAATTTTCAAACAAGTAATTTCGACAAATTTTGTTTCTATGGAACACATGTTTCATATAATTCTAATATATCAAAATAACTTCATTCTCATCATTCTCATTGAATATTAATCAGCCATTAGCTAATGATCATCACTAAAATTAATCCCAATCATCATCGTTATAAATACTAACTCTAATCATTAAATTAAAATAATTCCACATTCTGTACAAAAACAACCCAGCAAGATGCCTATGCCAACCATCGACCGGGGAATCCTGGAACCCCTCGTGAAAATCCATCCCCGCGTCACTGCCACCGACATCACCTACCCCCCTTTCAACTCTCGCGTCCTCGTCGGCAATTGGCTGGACGAACGCTGCGCATACGTCAGAAACAGACCGGAAATACAACATTACAAATCCGTCTACACGTCCGATTTCCGGGTTCCACATCCACCAATCGAGAAAGACGTGCGTGAACTGCCCGTTAGAGTGCTACAACATCGAGGAGTTGGGCACGAGACTATGTTTACTCACCATGGTGATGAGTATAACGATAATATATCGACAATATACGATTTATCCTGGAATCATTTCCCGAAATGTGGTTTACCGAATGTTCATCGGGATTTTCTGGATAATTACGGGAATATAACCAGAATTGGTTCCGGTTTATCTGATTACAAGAAACAAGAATGGGATAAAGAGGATAGAGAAAAATTTGTGAAAATTTCTGAATATACTGATCGATATTTGGCGCCCAGAGTGGAGGATCTGGAGAAGACAAGGATAGCGATACCCGGTAAATTGTCGTCGGCGATTCTGGAAGGGAATGTGAAGAACAAGAATTTGAGAATGCGTGACAAACGGTTCAGTTTGGTGCCGGAAGTTTGGGTCCCGACTGTACATCGGTGTGCGTTGAATTTCAGGGAGGATTGTCGGAGAGAGGCGATGGCAAGGTGTCCAAAGTGTTATTGAGAGAAGGATAAATATTTATACTATACTGTTGATTCACCATTTATATTGAACATTGTATATAGGATGGTGCTTTGAGTTTATATAACTTGAAATATAGTTGAATTTTTGTGAATAATTTGAAAATATTTCATTCAATTAAATTATTGTGGAAAAATGTATACTCGGCTTGTATTTGAATGAATATCTGGAGGGCTTGATGTTTTAGGTAGTCTCGCTGAGACTGTTGTTTCTATCTTCAACACACAAATATACAAACATATTTACACTAGCATGACCCCTCATGTTTGAAACATGAAGGTCAACACCACTGCCCATTCAAGTTTGATCATTTTTACAAATCGACACATAGCCCTAATTGGGGATCAATGATTTTGTATCAAGTTTCAATCGAAGGCCTTAGATACTAAGTTAATATATTAATTAGATACTATACTGATACTAAGTTAGATACTAAGGTCTTTGTTTCAATGTTATTGAAAAAAAAAATCGACAGTCTGCCTTCTTGAACGGAATAGCACGTAATTCTCCATGGAATCAAATATTCTAGAATAGTGGGACTGGGACCTGTCATGTAAAACGTGATCGAAGGCTAACCACAATTAATAAACGCAATTACTGACTATTACTCCAAGAAATAGCCAGGTTGGTAGCTATAATGCTGCAAGTTTCTACTCTCGGTCGGTGAAGGTGGATGGGTATATGTACCACGGTAGCTGTGTCGATAATGTAAATAATAGAGAAAAACAACAAACACGCAGTTCTAACCTCTAACAGAGCCTCTGATATGTCAAATGTCAGCTAAGCGGTGGGAGGAGTGGCGGTGGGTGAAGTGGCGAGCAGAGTGCGCGCGCAAGAAGCGTTACCGGACAGATAGATAGACAGACGTACAGATCTGGAAGACTCTATGTATAACTAGCCAGACCCCTCATGTTTCAAACATGAGGGTCAATTCACCACTACTCCCTGCAAGCTTCTACGCGTGATCGTTTTCACACCTCGCCAGCCAGTCTGTCCCCCCCCCCCTTCCTTCCTCTCCTCTCACCCCGTCATTCCTTCCTTCTTCCTTCATTCCTTCCTCTTCCCCTTCTACTCTCCTCCCAGCCTACCCGACATTGCGCCAACCCTCCACCCTTTCACCCTCATCACCCTGTTCCAAAAGAATGTTGTAGAACTAGTGTGACGGACAGACAGACAGACAGACAGAAAGACAGAACTGGAAGACTCTATATAATGATGATGATATCAGTCCGGTAATTACTTCAAATGTTGTTTGCGTGATCTTAATAAAGTAAGAACGTCTTTCTTTTCAGGGCATCAAATCCCTGATGGACGACTATTCCAAGAGAAAGCAGATGATCATTTTCTTCAATCTGAAACCCACGATCGTCGGCAGTTTCAAAGCTGTGAAAGCGAAAGATTTCATATTCTGTTACAACCTGATAGAACTCGATGATTTATTGCGAGGTACGATATAATCATGATTATATTCTTGGATGGGCGAAGTGAAGACTCAATTGCACCGTATTCGAAAAAAATGGATTTTTTTTGTTCGCGCTCAACTGGTCAAACGAATTAGAATGAATATTCAATCTTTTTCAATTTGAATATCATTTTATTCTTGATCATACAACACATATTCTTGTACAACCACATTGTATTCTTGTACAAACATACATTTAAACATATAGTTTTATAACAATATCAGAATACTAAATTAACAATACATGGAACCAATATCTCGACTCTATAAATATATACATCAATTTTGAACGTTTTAAGGTAAAATGGAATTGATCGCAAGAATTTAATCTTAATTTTAAGAAAGAGATTTCAATTGTGATGTTTAATCTTAATTTAGAAACAAGAAGCCCGCGTAAGAGAAAAACTCTTGTGTGCGGGCTGTCTGAAATAATATATGTCGAAATATTCAGTTGAAACTTGGTATAGACATGGTGACATTACATAATTCGACACTGTATAGTTTCGAGGTGTAATCGTTTGCACCAACTTCTGAAAAAACACATTTCAAAGTTTTTAAAAACATCACGACAAGAAAAGAAAATTTAGAAGAAATATTTCTTTCGAATAAATTTAAATTCTCGGTGAATTTTAATATAATAATGATACACATTATTTCAAAATTTCACACGAATCAAATCAGCAGTTTTGATAAAAATGTGATATGTAATTTATTCACGGCAATTAAAGCTATAAGCTTCTGTCAAGTGACGTCACACATTGTTGAAAGAGACAGACAACAATATTCATCAGTTGGAATTGATCAATCAGAATATTTGGTAGTTCATCAGTTCGCTGTATTGCTATGGTAACTATTGTCTGTCAATTGTTACTTGACAGAAGCCTATTAAGAAACCCAAAAATACATAGAACAAATAGTATGGAAAATTCGATTCTACAACGATTAAAATTAGTAATGAATAAAACAGGAAGGCAGTGACATATTTGTTTTTAACTCAAGATGCATATATAGCTTTCCATTACATTACATAAGAAAGCATATCGCTCATCCAACAACGCATATATTACGTTTTCCTAATATAGATCTAACTGAACTACAGGTTTCTGTCAAGTAACATGACAAACAATAGTTACCATAGTAAC
Organism: Brachyptera risi; assembly: GCA_964007535.1. NCBI lineage: Eukaryota > Metazoa > Arthropoda > Insecta > Plecoptera > Taeniopterygidae > Brachyptera > Brachyptera risi. Next base: position 29,743,472 of record OZ023337.1, read on the forward strand.
ACAATCGTGTGAAATGGTTGACTTTTATCAAATTCTCTGATGGTCAATTCCAACCGGTGAACATTGTTGTCTGTCTATTTCAAAAATGGGTGACGTCATTCGACAGAAGCCTACTGATGAGCCACTTAATTGCAGTTAATTGATCTCATTAATTGTTAATTTGTTAATTGTTCCAGATAACACGTCTGCCAAGCACTCACATCTGTCACTGGGAGAAGTATTGAGTATGCATAAAATCAGCGAATCAGCAGAAGATTAATAGAATATATTAGTCTTATTTATCCAGAAGTTTGTATGATATTCTCACTCATGCGTGCGCTAAAATATTTACTCATCCTCATAAATAGGCAGAATATTTCTTACATTAATCAACAAAACATCAAATTAATACTTGCCAGAAAATGTTGCAGATACGCTGTTAGTGTTAAAAAGTGGAACTAAAGAAAAGTCACAGAATAAAAAGTGTGCATATTTTCAACAATGACATTGATTGAAATATCACATTGTTGACTGAAATTTTGTAATCATTCGTCGGCCATATTAAGATTTAGAAGCGCATTCTATTGTTACAATTTTTCAATTCCAGTTTTGAAAATGAAAAGACGAATTATTGATTGAAATACGTAAGAAATTCAGTAGGCCTATATGATATATTTGAAATTCATTCAAATAGTTGACCTTTTAGTATTTTTATTCATTTGGTAACACAATAATCATTTCTCTCAGTGATCTTCATCAAATATTAAAAAGAAACAGAAGAAGTACAAAGGACTGTAATGAAAACCTATTAATTGCGCGCGCATTCAGTGGGAATAACGACAACCAGGTTAGCTGAGATAAGTCTGGTAATACACAGTAAATAGTTGCTCAATTAGGGTCGTCCGAACACGCTGTAAATATCATTGTCGCTCACTTGTCATTAAATTGTATAGATTGTATATTATAATTATTATAATTATTTATATTATATTATTATAAGTAAGTGATAATAATGGATATTGTGTTCTTTTATTTCTCATATTTCTGATACGTGAAGAAAGTTTTATTACACACACACACACATATATATATATATATATATATATATATATATATATATATATATATATTATATATATATATATATATATATATATATATATATATATATATATATATATATATATATATATATATGAAAAAAATGGATATAATGTATATATTTGTATATATTATATAAAGACATAGGATAATAGTCGAACTTATGTTAGATTTAATTTTGTAAATATATTTCGGAAATAGAAACATGTATATGTGACACCGCAAGTTTATATACAAAAAATTATGAAGAATTAGCGCAGCTCTCCATATCTACAGAATAATTAGGAATTGATGTTGAAATAAAATGCATTTCTTGTAAATATTGACTGACTGTCATCCATATGAATAATAACTGTATATTTATTTTAGATTAAATTAAAATTTGAAAAAATTATCAGAGTACTAGATATTCATTTATGTATTTTCAGATTTTAATGAAATTTGTCTACATAGACTGTATAATATATAAGAGAACAACTGGCGATTTTGAACGAGAATAAAAGTAGAAAAAAACGCGATAAATGTGATCCAAGATTTATTTTCTCCAACAAATTACCTCAATTGTTCATTACCTTATCAATTTCCAAGTTTGAGGAAATACTTTTTTCATTCTTAATTTAAAACTTGAAATTTATGCTGGCTATAGAGCAACTATAGAGTGTTCGCACATAACAAACGACAAACAATCGTTACTATAGCGATACAGCGAACTGGTGGACTACCAAACATTCTGATTGGTCAATTCCAACTGGTGCACATTGTTGTCTCTCTCTTTCAACAATGAGTGACGTCACTTGAGAATACCCTATAGGCCATGTTCATATGTACATTTGCCTCGAATATGCCTTCACAATTGCCAATGAGTCACATAATGATAATCAATATTCAATCAATAATATGAGAAATTGAAATTAAATCAAGATAGAAGACCAGTATTTTTGAAAGGTTATTGTTTTTTATCGATTGTATAATATATGAACGGAAAACGGCGATTGTGAACGGAAATAAAAGAAAAAAAACGCGATAAAAGCTGATCCAAGAATCACTTCCTCCGAAAAATATACCTAAATTGTTCATTACCATATCAATTTTCAAGTTTTTAGAAAGAATTTTCTTATTCAAAATTCAAAATTTATGCTGCCTATAGACTATGTTTATATGCCTATACTTCAAATACGGCTATAGGCCTACAGTTGCTACAAAGTAAAAGAATAAAAATACAATATTCAATTAATATTATGAGCGATTGAAAATGAAATAGAAGAATTTTTTTTTTCATGTTCATCGAAAAGTTGACACAAAGCCATTGTTTCCCTATAAAGGCGAAGGAAGAAAGGTTAGGATCGTTTGAATGGGGCACCACAAGGGCGATCTTACCACAATAACAGTAATATATATATATAGCCTATATAATATAGCTCATTCAAAACAATGTAAATATTATAGTGATAAGTTGAGAGATAAAAAACAATTAAAAAGCTGTGTTGGGAAAAAATATTATAACTAAAAATTAAAATTTGTGATAATGAAAAATATTCAAATTAAACAATCCAATATCAACAGTTTATTAAATGAGGTACATGAGTGATGAAATGACTTTTGTGGTGTCCCGTCCAAACGATCATACCTTTCATCCTCATCCTTAATTGTAAAACAATTACATTATCACATCTTTCGTCTTTGGTATTTGGTCTAGACAGCCCACAGCTGCATAGTATCATGTTCCATTTCTTGCAGATGATGACGTATATCTGTGACGTCACGATAAGGTAGTGAATTATGTGTTTTGCCTCACAGTTCTGCGTTCGCATTACGATATTTACATAGATATGAGCCACTTGACTGGTACCAATCACGAAAATGAATTATACATATTTATGTAGATAAAATAGTTTTTGTATTGTATTTTAGCAAGAGAAGAAGAATCGGTTTGATTTTAAACACTCATGAACAGTTTTCATATATTGTCTGGTAATCCGTTAGAGTATAGAAAAAAAAAAAAAAAAATGATAATTTATTAATTTTACACAGTTTATTTTGTACCACCAATCAATAATCTCGATACAAATGCTGGTAATGTCCCGATATATCAAGAAAATAGTTTATACTAATGTTTTTTTTCAAAACGGCTTTTCCGATCTATTTAAAATTTTGATTATTGTGTATCATTCGTGATCTCGAATTCCTTAAAACTTGAATTTATCCGAAGCGATTTTTTTCCGAAATCTTGTCCTCTTAGTTTTTCTTGTGGGAAGGTTTCAAACGTTCGAAAAGGTTTACAGTAGGCCTATATCGAGTTGAATGATGACATGACTAGGTATACCAAATTTCATAAAAACTTATGTTTTAGTTTAAAAAAAAAGTTTCCCTTCTTCAAGGACGGAAAAATTAGCTCGAATTCGCTTACGCTCATTCAATAATATCATCATAATTTTAAAAATATATTCATCACATAAAATTAATTATTTTTTTTATATTGACAACGACTTCGAAAATACTGAGACGTGTGGCCGAGTGGTTAATAGACTGAACCGTCATTCAAACGACCGTGATTCGATTCCCACCATAGTCGACCATCCTAACTGTTTTTTTTTCGTGGTTTCCCTCTGACGTTCAGGTCAATACTGGGATGATTCCTTAACAACAAGCCACGACTGACTCCTTCCCAGCATCCAAAACACCTGATAAAATAACCTTCATCTCATCATCCCACCATCTCATATATTATTCTCTGACGCCAATAGATCGTAGTCATCAGTATAGTGCGCGTTGTTGAACCCAATGTAAATAAATAATGAGCAAAAATTAAAAATGTTACCAAACTCAAACTACATATAGGAAAGAATTTGGAAAGTGATTGTGGTGTTTGGTTGGATTAGAAGGCCTTCCTTAATAATAAGAATGCGTTAATTCCTTCGAAATATTGAACATTTTGTTCAAGAGAATATCCAAGAGGAGTTTTTAAATTTGTGTTTTCATTGAATTTGGTTACCGGCACATGTAGCTGAGTGCTTAGCGCACTTGCTTCGTGTGATCCGGGAGGTGAAGGGACATATCGGACCCGATTCGATCCCCGCCACCGTCCATCTTTACAGGGGTTTTTCGTGGTTTCCCTCTGTAGTCTAGGCTAATGCCGGGATGGTTCCCACAATATAGGCCACGACCGCTTCCTTCCCACTATCCTTCTCACTATACCCATAAAAAAAACCTTCATCTCATCATCCCATTATCTCATTAATCATTCATCCGACGCCAATAGATCTTAGTTATCATTACAGTGCGTCGTTAAAACCCAATATGAAAAAAAAATGAATTTGGAAACAACACAGAGTAGATATGGAGCAATCATTGAAACGCATACATTTCTCTCTCTTTATTACGGGATACGGAGAGAAATTCTGTCATTCACGAAATTGATTTGTAGTTATAATAATCGTTTTATATAACAGTATGAATAAAATTAAATACAAAAATTATAAATATATATATATATATATATATATATATATATATATATATATATATATATATATATATATATATATATATATATATATATATATATATATATATATATAAAAGTATGAATGCGAAAACAATGAAGAAGACGTATTGATTTTATTATGTTGGTAACAATTCTTCTCTGTTGGATACGTATACGCTACTGATCGTTCCATGACGCACGTTTCGACGTCGTTAAACTGCTTCGAATGACCTTGAATTTCATTACTGTACACCAGTGCAATCAACATCGTCAACACAACTTCTTTCAACTTTCATTTTCAGATCCTGATTAGTCGAACAGTCGAACTGTCGAAACTGTAAAATTTCAAAGTGTATAATTGTCAGAAAGATCTGCTGTAATTTTATTGTTATTATTATTATTATTATTATTATTATTTATTATTATTTTTTTAAAAAATTGTTATCACTTTCTTACATACAAAATAAACTCACTGAACAGTCAAATAAAATCCACAAAGTCTCCAAGGGGAAAAAAATAATAATAAAAAAATAAAACAATAGTCTGTATATTATTTAGTTCTAGATTTTATATATTGGTTTATGTAAGGCGATTAAGAAAATATAAACGTAATTGACAAATTGAGTGGCAAGTAAATATGAATGAAACTGAAAGAAATGTGATCTATACAATAAACTATTATTCACGACATAATAACTCGGAATTGACCAATGTAGATCGTCCGTCCTCGTGATGTCACAAAATATAAAAACCAATCAAGTGGACAGTGAAGCAGGGAAAAACAGGGAAATAACCAATCAAGGTATCTAAAATTTCCCCTACTTCGTATAAGTCACGCCCATCTACATTGGTCAATTATACTAATCAAGATATTATATTAAGATATTCTTTTGCAAATGTGATTGTGTATTTTGTATATATTTTATGTGTATGTTATTAATTTCATTGTTGTACCATCGTTATGTGACAATTGTTGTACCGACTGTCTTATATATGTATTTGATCAGAAAAAATACAATAAATTATACTATTCTATTCTATTCTATTATTCATGACTCACAATAATCGAAGACGAAATAAGAAATACAAATAAAATACGTATTTATTGGGAAGCGCAACAAAATACACCCAGAAGGCCGTGAATCATAAAGTTTTGTTGATTGTACAAGCTCGGTGACCATGGTGACCATCAGAAAACAACCAATAGCCAACTATCAGTAGTTATCACCTGAACTAATCCTCCTAATTGACAACAAGAATTACTATTTTAGTACTTTGGCTATACCAAATATATCACAAAAAATTAATACAAAGAAAAAAATAGGTGATAAATAATTTACGAACTACCTTAGACAAACAGAAAATATTGTGTGTCTCATTTTTATGTTATCTTTTGTGAATAAATCAACATAATTATATAAAATAATTACCAATTAGTCTAAAATTCCAGTGGACTCTGGTGAAATCTTCCTAACTGGGGTATAAGGGTCTGGGATACTCACTAATTATGTCATTTTCTAATCAGGTTCAGACCAGTACGTTTGGCAGAGAATCAGTTGTGCTTTTTTACTGTGATTTTAGTTTAATTTTTACTCAGGAATATTTATAATAGAGCTGCATTCAAACAGTAAGTACATTGGATTGATTTTACGTCAACGCATCAGTGAATGCATTGTAATGTATGCGGAATACATGTTATCTTCTTCAACTCAGATATCTTTCAATGCATTACACAATATTTTGCACTTCAATGTCAAATAAGCAGGTGTTTTTTAATTCGTCAGTTATATCCAACAATGTTTTTTCTTCATATAAAATCACAGACAAGTCTGTAGCAGGTTTTGTGGATATTTTGTGAACGTGTCATGTATTAATATTGGGAAACAATGAAAAAAATTTCAACTTCGGAAAAAAAATCATTTGTACGGAAAGAATTAATATTTGGGTTTTTTGGGTCATCTTGGTTATTTTGGGCCAAAGCGAAGGTATCATTCAAAAATGGGTATCATTCAAAAATGGGTATCATTCAAAAATTCATGACAGAGATAACTTTGTCATCATTTGTTGAGCGGAAAGAGAATTTTAACAACAAAAAAAAACATCAAAGTAGTTCTTTTTCGTCAAATGGACTGCTTGCATTGCAGATTTTTCATTCTACATAAAAAATGAAATTTTTGACATGAACACAATAATTTGCAAGACAAAAAGTTTTGAAAAGTCATCTATTGAATTGAAACAGAATTGAACATAGGGTACATAGATCATTCAAAACCTGTTGATTCGATTAAAAATGTGCCTTTGAGAGGCTTTTTTTATTGATAATGATTGTCACGGCCCATAAGATTAATCAGGGAGATTCTCCCGTCTTATGACGTACTATCAAATACCTTAGTATCTAACGAAGTTAGATACTAAGGTCTTTGGTACTATGACCGAGTGTGCAATTTCAAGCAAAACCGAGCTATGTGCATGTTCAAATGGAGTATCTCTACAGTGATTTTACGAGTAAATTTGTTTTCACTGAAAAAAGCGGTTTTATGTATTGTTACTTCCTGAATTGTAATAAAAAATGATGAACATATTTAATGCATGTTTTGGATTATATTACTTTTTCATTGGTATGACATATATTTTACAGATCAATATAACTATAAACTATTCAAAATACAAACTATGAATACTGAGACGTGAGGCCGAGTGGTAATACACTGAACCGTCATTCAGGAGACCGGGGTTCGATTCCCGCCATGGTCGACCATCCTGACAGGGGTTTTTTGTGGTTTCCCTCTGTCGTTCAGGTCAATACTGGGATGGTTCCTCAACAACAGGCCACGGCCGACTCCTTCCCACTATCCAATAACACCTAATAAAATAACCTCTCTCATCCCATCATCTCATATATCATTCACCGACGCCAATAGATCTTAGTCATCAGTACAGTGCGTCGTTAAGCCCAATATAAATAAATAAAATAAATAAGTAAGCGAACTATGAAAAAATCTAAAATTTTGTGATTTCTCTTCTTTTCAGAATACTCATGAAAAATGATGTTTACTTCCTTGAGAGAAGTGAAAAAAGGCGTATGTTTTAAGTTGAAGAAGAAAAGGTGTGATCAGCCATTTTTCTGAGAAATTTAAAAACATTTCAAACGTTTGAACAAATTTTCAGTTTAATTTTATATCATTTTACTTCTCACATGAAGAATATTATATAAAATATTCAGATTTCAATTTTTCACAATTTATAAGTTCATAAATCGATATTTGTATTAATTTCGATTATCGACTATATATCGGAATAACGATGAATCGACGACCACTCCACGACTCGAAAGTGACTTTATTTGTGGCGGGGGCGGAACCAGTGGCGGCCAGCGAGGGTCGTGGCGGTAGATCAAACATGGCGTTCGAGTCACCACCGGAGACCAATCCGCCACCGTGTAAGTAACTATAGGGAAACGCATCACATGCGTTGTGAGATGAGTGAAATGTGTATGTGAATTATTGGTTCGAAAGTGAAGCTATAAATACATATTGGTTTTGAAACTATCAAGTCACTACCCTCCAATAATCTTCAGCACTAATTGATGGTCCTTTGATAATTTTGAGCGTATCAAGCTTCAATTGGTTTTACCTGAGGTTTCTGCCTCTTGATATCAATTGGCGGGCATTGTTGTCTGCCTGTTGCAACAATGATTGACGTCACTTGTGAGAATCGTATAATACATTGCAATATCGTTACTACAAAGGTCAGTGATATTCACTGACTTTCCATACATTGCTACTTTCATTTCATTTGAAAAAGAAAATTCGATGAGCTATAGCGAAGACTCTATCCCACTCTTATAAAGCAGTTTGTCCCTGTTTTTTTTTAGGCATTGCACAGGTCGCAAGGTTTGACTGATTGACATGAAACTTTTTTGTACACGCAAACTTATCCAACTTAAAACTGTATAGTTTTTGAAATGAATCGGTCGGACCGATTTTGAGAAATATCATCTTAAAGTTTCAAAAAAAAAACCCATAAGATTAGGCTGGGAAAGAAAATGTGAAAAATAAAATATCTCCAAATGAGATAAAATTTTCTGTAAATATGTAAACATGAATTATACACATTATCACCATTTCGTTTACAATTCGAATCAGCCCTTTTGAAGAAAAAAAATAAATTGACTGTTTTTATGCATCAAATATTATTATAGAAATTGAAGCAGATTTGAGTTGCCGAGATTCACTGCATTCTAGATTCGATATTTGCCCAACAATGAAGGAATTTTTATATGCATCAAGGTGTGTAGAATACCAGAGTCGATAAAGTAACAGGGGTAGAACTACTTTAACGACAATTATACCTAATCAGATATCTCGCTCATCTTACAACGCTTATGTTGCGTTTGGCTAGTAATGAAAATAACATTTATATTCGAAATGTCGACCACTGCTCTAAAGCACAATTGTCACTCTCTAGTTCGGGAATACGACGATCGTGCTGGGAATGGCAGGACGAACGCTGCCTTCGAAACGTCGGATTTTCACAGGAATTATCAAACGCCGTCGACTTCATCTGCAAGGCCTGGCCTGATACACGCGTTCGAACCGCCACAGCCTCCTGGTAATTCAATTTCGTGTTCTTTACTAGATTTGTCTACCAATGTACAATGTAAAATCTTAATACCAATGCTGATAATGTCCGGATATATATCACAGAAACGGTTTTTTACTTGAATGTGTTCCGGACTTTCGGAAACTGAAATACTTTTATCTGCGGCGGAAATTCATGATCACCAACAGCACAGTCCTGGTGGTGAAGTTAATTGGTTATAAACATTCAAAATGGGGTGGTAGGATCCCCCTTGTGGTGCCCCGTCCAAACGATCCTATCTTTCATCCACAGCTTTAATTGGGGAACAAAAATTTTGTATCAAGTTTCGATGTTATTAAAAAAAAAAAAGATTTGTGTCCGCTGTGTTGATGGATGTTGATCTCCAACTCGTGTGGATGTAAACAACAATCATGCGTGAATAAGCATACCTGATCATACTCCACACACACACACACATATATACATATATATATATATATATATATATATATATATATATATATATATATATATATATATGTATATATATATATATATATATATATATATATATATATATATATATATATATATATATATATATATATATAATTATATATATATATATATATATATAAATATATATATATATATATATATATATATATATATATATATATATATATATATATATACATATATGTATATATATATATATATATATATATATATATATATATATATATATATAATTATATATATATATATAAATATATATATATATATATATATATATATATATATATATATATATATATATATATATATATATATATATATATATATATAATAGGTATCTGGCCTCCGGTTCCAAACTGAATTGGGTCGGGGGGTGGATTGTCTCACCATATTACTAGGGCCTCTGGGTTTCTTGGAGTCGACTTGCTTTATATATATATATATATATATATATATATATATATATATATATAATATAATTATATATATATATATATATATATATATATATATATATATATATATATATATATATATATATATATATATATAATTGATTGGACCACTTCTGAGAAAACAAATTTCGAAATTTTCAAAAATCCCATAGTAATAACCAGGATGAAAAAATTCGTTGAAAATATTTCCTTCGAGAGAATTCAAATTCTCAGGGAATTTCAATATAATAATAATACACATCATTACGAACTTTCAAACGAATAAAATCAGCCGTTTTGATGTAAAAAAATGTATAATCCAATTTTTTCAAATCACTCAAAGCTATTAAGATACCATTTAAATCCAAGCAACAAGTGTCACCAAGAGATTGGAAACGATTGAAACAAAGCCAATTCTTCAACATCAACAAAATCAATTAGGAAATAGGATGGCAGTGACGTAATTGTTTGGATCTCAAGGTGGATATGAATATTTATAACCAATCCAAAGATAAGTTGATATGTTCGAGCGCATACATCGACGCGACAGCACATAACCCGTTTTCCTAGTTATCATTAATGTTCCCAAAGTACATTTTCATTTCCATTTCTTGCAATCTCTTCTCTTTCTTATGGTATTCTTTCATTCTTGACATTTGAAAAGTGAATAATATCCAATGACAGAACCATTACAAGGCTAGTTTGTTAGTTGTGACATATTTGTCACTCGTAGACCTATGTCATAGCAGGCCAGGCGATAAGCGGTTAACGAGCTGTTTTTCCCGATTTAATGAACGAACTTTTTGCGACTGTTGCTTATTAGTTATTTTGTATGACAATTGTGGGGAAATACACCCATTCCAATTAAAGTACATTCACACATGCATATATATATATATATATATATATATATATATATATATATATATATATATATATATATATATATATAAATATATGTTTATTTATATATATATATATATGTATATAAATATATATATATATATATATATATATATATATATATATATATATTTATATATATATATATACATATATATATATATATATATATATATATATATATATATATATATATATATATATGTATATATATATATATATATATATATATATATATATATATATATATGTATATATATATATATATATATATATATATATATATATATATATATATATTTAAATATACATATATTCATATATATATATATATATATATATATATATATATATATATATATATATAGGCCTATATATATATATATATATATATATACATATATATATATATATATATATATATATATATATATATATATATATATATATATATATATATATATATATATATATATATTATATCCTATAATATTAATATTAAAGTATTGTTTCATAACATCACATTCAAGTATGACAGGGATCTTCTAATGTCAAAATAATTCATTTTTGGCGATACTCCATTCTGAGAGAAAAAAATGGTTCCTACATCACACATTTTTCATCAAAAAAACTAGTATTTTACTCAAGTGGCTACACAATGTCTAGACGTCAGTCCAGATAAGATAGAGGCAATGTTCGCAATCGCGAATTTTGTTTGTACAAAAGTAAACAAACAATAGAAAGATATCATAGGTGATCGATACGATATCTATAACACAGTATTGCAAACTTCTGGGATTGTATTCCTGTCATATTTACCTTTACTTCACTCCTCGCTAATTTTACTCCTCGAATCATTCTTTTTTTTATATATATATATATATATATATATATATATATATATATATATATATATATATATATATATATATATATATATATTGGGTATTAACGACGCACTGTAATGATGACTGAGATCTATTGGCGTCGGATGGCTGATTAATGAGATGAAGGGATGATGAGATAAAGGTTTTTATGGGTAGTGGGAAGGATAGTGGGAAGGAAGCGGTCGTAGCCTATAGGCTATTATATCACTGTGCCGTCCTATGCTCTAATTAATTTCTCTGATAATAAAGAAGGCTTTGTTTTAATCGTTTCCAATTGGTGGTGACACCTGCTGATTGGATTCAATTGGTTTCTAATAGCTTTGAAGAGTGATTTAAAAAAATTGGAACATATATTTTTTTACATCAAAACGGCTGATCTGATTGGACTGAAAGTTCGGAATAAGGTGTATAATTATAATATTGAAATTCAATGAGAATTTGAATTCTCTCGAATGAAATATTTTTGACGATTTTTTTCCTCTGGGTTATTCTTATGGAAGTTTTCAAAATTTTGAAATGATGTTTTTCAGTCAGAAGTGGTTCAACTGACTGCGCCTCAAAACTATACAGTATCGAGTTAGATGAGGACACTTGTGTATGCCAAGTTTCAACTGATTTTAAATATTTGTTTGACCTGTGGAGTGCGAAAAAAAAAAAAAAAAAAAACACGCACTTTTTATGGGTATGGTAAAATTGAGTCTTCGCTTCGCTCATCCAATTATTTCCAGACGTATTTCATGGTATTTCCCTGTCTACTACTTATCATACGATCTTTTCGTACCCTGTCGTAATTTGATGGCTGAATTAACCTGGCATCAGTGTATAAAGGGTTGGAGAAAGATGTAGAACTGCATATCCAGCTAATGCATTCCAAGAAAATCATCACCACCTGGTGACATCACCAATAGCCAATGAGAATAATTTACGCATCACAGGGATATTATTTGTGTAAACGCAAGAGGCCTATCCGACTTCAGTGGTCCATCTCGACCCTGCTAGTGCTCGTGACAAGATCATCTAATTATTATTTTTTTTAAATGGTGTTGTGTTAGTGTTTTATCAATAATTATCGAATTGATTATGATAAATTACTGAATTAACATGGGTGGGGGGAGGGGGCGGGGGGGGGGGGCAACGTGAATTTTTTTTGCCTGGTAACATTTTAAAACCCATGAAATTCAAACGAAACAACTTTCAAAGAAACTTTAAATGAACTTTATTTTGTAGGCAACTTTTTTTTTTTTTTCCAAGGAGCTGTAATGGTAACTAGTTTCTATTTAGATCGAGTAGCGGAAATTGGATCTAGTTCCTTCATTGTTTTTATTTGAGGAACTCACCCAACACTGCTAATGACTATAACAATTAAACAATTGTCGCCGTAGCAGCAACAGTGAACTGGTGGACTATCAAAGATTGTGATATATTTTTTTAAATCTGTGGACATTGTTGTCCCTCTTTCTAACAATGGGTGACTGAGACGGGTCTACCAGTGGCTAGCACGCCGGACCGTCATCCAGAAGACTGGGATGGTTCGATTTCCACCAAAGTCGACCGTCCAGACAGGGCACGTCTATAAATTACGTCACAGCTTAGGGGGGGAGGGGGATTGTCAAAATTTCTGACAACGTTCCACAAGGGGGGAGTGGGGAGGAAACTGTGTGACGTACGATTTTTTGTTCCATGTATTTGGCGCCATTCTTATAGATTTTTATATTTTTACCCATCCTAGAAACAGCAGATTTATATCAAATAATTTTTGAGTTTGACTACTCAAAAAGCAAACATGAAGAAATGAATATTTTTATTTTATTACTTTATCGTACATTTACCACCTATTGATTTCAATTTTTTCTTAGAGGGGGGGTATGAGAATTTGTGACGTATTTAAAGGGGGGGGGGGGTAATGGGTTTTGTGACCAACTGTGACATGGGAGGGAGGGGTTCAAAGTGGCCCAAAAAAGTGTGACATAATTTATGGACGCCCCCACAGAGGTTTTCGTGCTGTCCCTCTCTAGTTTGGGAGGCTTCTATCACGTGACAAATGACCAACAATCGTTACCATGGTAACACAGCGAAATGGTGGACTACCAAATATTCTGACTGGTCAATTCCAACTGATGACATTGTTGTCTGTATCTTGCAACAATGGGTGACGTCACTTGACAGAAGCCTATAGGCCACGACCATTTCCCACACACAGTCGTGATACAATAGAATAACCATTTCATCTCATTCATCTTTCACTAGAAGGCGGTAATCATTACAGTGCGTCGTTAAGGCGCCCCCAGTCTCCACAGGGCTAAAAGATCCTGCCAGGATAATTTCATCATAGGCCTACATGTGAATGAGTATCAACTTAAACCGTTCAAGATACAAAATTAACAAAATATATTATAATATGCAGACAGTATTTGTCAAGAATGGTGATGACAAATTATAATGACAATTAGAGGTGGAATGATCACTTTTAACAGTAACACTCCATATTTTTGTCATCGATTTTTACTTCACAGCGTACCGTAACATACAAATAATAGGTAACATATTGTAAATGTTCGTTATGGATACAGTATTTTTGAAGATAATTCTTGGAATTGTGTGAAACAGTTCCACTATAATATATCCATCTGAAAAGTCACTGCAATCGCTTATATATGTTACGTTGTGAGTGAGTTCCCCGATCAAACCCAACATAACATTAAGGGACATCGCAACCCTGAAACTAGATTGAATATTGATGATATATATTTCCCTAATCTTCGAGAAAACTAGAAAACATCATCACAATTTCATAAATTAAAATTGATCAATTTGATCATCTATGATTCGGTCTTTTTTCTGAGTCGTGACGTAAACACTACTCGATTCTGTTCATGTTCCAATATACAGATTCGGTAATGCCCAAGTCATGAATCATAATCTTCGAAGGACGAAAAAGTAATTACAATTCCTGAAATAGAGATGGTGATTTCCAGTTTCAAGATTATGGTCATAGACAGCGCAGTCCTGGTGTTCAAGTTCATTGGTTTTAAATAATTAAAATGGGGTGGTAAGATCGCCCTTGTGGTGCCCCGTCCAAACGATCCCATCTTTCATCCATTACCTTAATTGGGGAACAATGATTTTGTATCAAATTTTGATGTTTAAAAAAAAAAAAAAAGTTTTATCTAAAATGGGGGATTTTTTTTTTTTTTTCAACATCAAAACTTGATACAAATTCATTGTTTCACAAAGATATAGAATCAGATTAGTGTGATGTTCTTTAAGAAAAACAATAAGTGACATCACTTGACATTACAGCAGTCCCAGTCAGCAGTGAGCGCACGAGACGACCTTCTTCGCTGGCCGTCGCCATGGCCTTGAACGATGACCCGAGCAGTTTCCCGGGGATCCCCCCCAACGACCCGTACAACCCCCCTAAAGACAACAGAGGCTGTTGCGACAAGTTCCAGGATAGCAAAGACGAGTTCGTAGAGAAAGTATGTTCAACAATAATTAAAAGAAGAATAAATTATAACTATTTCTTGTTTTAGAGTGTATTGAAGTTTAGGAAGCGAAATAACTTTTTTTGCTAATTACTTTTTGACGGTATGAAATATCAGAATCATAATACAGGATAAACACAGATATTTTTAATACATTCAAGATATATGACGAGTTGAAATTTTTCAATGTATATAACATATTTCACGAATACAGCCAGTTCGATACATTTTCTAGTATTTTCACCCAAAAAGCTGATATTTCGCTGAATCGACTCGCATGCATGTTTGATTGATATTTTCAAGTGAAAAATGACCCGACCAATTTTCTTGCTGGGCCTATTATCAAAATGCTCTGAAAGTTCGAAACTACTTTATTAATGGATTTAATAATAATCACTCGTGAGCTAGTTTATATTATATGCGTATCAGAATTACTTTAAATTCGATTATTATTACCATTCGAATGTTCAATATTTTTACCTTCAATCAATCGTGCCACAAAGGTGTACTTTTTCACAACTTTTAAGATGAAAATAAAATACACAAAAAATACGTCTACACATTTTTACCACTGATTCAAAGAAATCTCACACAATGTTCATCACAGAAGAAATGTTCAAATGTCCAATACATTTTCAATGAATACAATTTTTTTTTCAAAAATCACATCAATCATTTAGATAATCCTCTATGCAGTAAAACTGATTCGTCCTGAGAGATTTAATTGTTTTGGTTTTGAACTCGAGCCTGCTGTTTGGATCCTTTCTTTTGCATCTTGTACTCCGTTCTTGCGTTTTCACAGATGAAACACGATTGCTCGAGAAAGTTGTTGTTGAAGAGAGTGCCGATATTGAAATGGCTACCAAATTACACCACCGAAAAGGCCATCAGTGACCTTGTAGCAGGCGTCACTGTCGGGTTGACAATCCTGCCGCAATCTATCGCCTTCGCAGGAGTCGCCGGAGTCCCTCCTCAGGTGAGTACATCGATTCTCTCAATCAGTGTTGGTAGAGTTCATAACGCAATAGCTCGTGCAAATGGCAAATGCTTTCGGCCTTTTATGCTGGCCTTCCATGAACACGATTTGCATTTCACTTTCGCAAGGCGGTGGAATTGAGGCAAGCTCAACAATCAGAAATCGCGTAACTCTCGTCACTGATTGGTCGTTTTATCATCATGATGGCTTAAGAAACCGCTTAGCGAATTCGCAATCCGAATAACGCAGGTATGGAAGCCCAGCATTAAAGGACATTACAACCCTGAAACTAGATTCAACGAATAGTGATGTTATTCATCTTCCTGATTTTAGTGAAAACTGTGAATTTAATCGCAATTTCAGAAATTATGATTAATCTATTTTGTCCTTCAGAGATCTTGAGTCATGACGTAGACAATACCGATTCTGTATAGAAACATGGACAGAATAGAGAAATGTCTACGTCACGACTGGGAAAAAAGACCGAGTCCTGGAGGACAAATAAATCAATTATAATTACTGAAATTGAAATGAGTTTCAAGTTTTCTCCAAAATTAAAAAAAAAAAATACCGTCATTATTCGTTAAAATCTAGTTTGAGGGTTTTGATGTCCTTCTACAAATTGCTCTTGATATAAGGCCCGTTTTCATTGCTCGCGGCAGGCAGCAGGCGTTTTTTTCTCTGGCTAATCAGAATGGGTGAAATTACTACCACTTGGACTTGTTGCTCTCTGCGCAAAACATAGAATAAATTCAACTTTGGAAAATGACGCCGCCGTTACATACCCTCACTCATACAAGTGGCCATACAAGTGGAAGTTTTATGTCGGAATATTACTTCTAAACGAATACTTTTCAAATATGCACTATGATTGTTTTCGCGTGCCACGTAATACGATACTAGAAATCACTTGTCAGCCTGAATTGAACAAGAATTACATATTTAAATAAATTAGTCAAATCTAGAAGTGGATGCGAAGAAACGCGACTATGTGAACAGCGCAGACGGCAAGCGTTTTTTAACAGCCTGCCACGAGCCATGAAAACAGTTCTATAATCAACAACCTCATCACTTCTCTCCATTTCTCTTTCCAGAATGGACTGTACTCTGCATTCTTTGGTTGTTTCCTTTACATAATCTTCGGTTCGACAACTATCGCCGCCGTCGGTCCGACTGCCTTGCAATCGATCCTCACTAGCCAGTATTCGCTCACTCCGGCTTTCGCCACCCTCCTCTGCTTCTTCTCCGGGCTGCTCCAGATCCTGATGGGAATACTACAACTCGGATTCATCATCGACTTCATTTCGGGACCGGTGTCGACGGGATTCACCTCGGCAGCTGCGATACTCATAATGACGACTCAAATCAAAGATCTGCTCGGTATAAAAGTTCCGGCGGGTCAGTTTGTGCACTTGTGGACGCAAATCGCAGCGCAGATTCACAATACGAGAATATGGGATGCAGTTCTTGGTTTTTCTTGTATTATTCTTCTATTTGGATTGAAGGTTTGAAACTTCTTTCGTAAAATATTGTATTTATTGTTGTTCATTCCATTCGTGAAGCTGTGAAGAGTATCTGAAAAAAGAATTTTGAATTATTCCAATCGATCAATGCATAGAGTCAAGTTTACCGTATTGTATTTATATTTATTATCATTCCATTGATTGGTACGTGGTACAATTTTTTTTTATATATATCGGGTTTAACGACGCACTGTAATGATGACCAAGATCTATTGGCCTCGGATGGATGATTAATGATATGATGGGATGATGCGATGAATTTTTTTTTTTATGGGTAGTGGGAAGGAAGCGGTCGTAGCCTATATTGCGGGAACCATCCCGGCATTAGCCTAGACTACAGAGGGAAACCACGTAAAAACCCTGTAAATATGGACGGTGGCGGGGATCGAACCGGGTCCGAAATGCCAACTGCCTCCCGGGTGACATGGAGCAAGTGCGTTAACCACTCAGCTACCTGGGTATTTCACAGTACTCACTTGACACAAAACACATATGCACAAACGTGTAATGGTTGTGAATACGATTTGCAGTGGTAAAATAGTGTACAGGCGCTAAATGACCTCGCTGTCGATGCGCCTTAAAACTCTAATATTCATTCATTACCAATCTTTCAAATTTGTTTGTCAACCACTGAAAAATTGGAAAGATTCTCAAATAGTTTTTTGATCGCATTGTTTATGCGTTCTGAAACGCATTCAATTTGAAAGTGACTTCCACAATTGTCGAAGGGAGAGAGAAAATCATTTATTCAAGATGGCTGTTCATCTTCACGATGAATTACCATGAAGGTCCAGCTTACTATAACTTTGGAATTATAATTGCCGAAAGAAAAAATAAGTTATAAAATTATGACAATAAAATCAAAAAACCTAATTAATAGTAATGATAGTATGGTATTTCAAGTTGCTTAAGAAACGTTGAAGAGATGGTTGTGAAGAATATCTGACGTAAGATTGCAAAGATTATTTTGTGAATGGATGATTTTGATATACTGTATGATTTCGAAAAAGTAACGGAAGATGTGAGAATAGCCGCCCTTGCTCTAAGAACGTGCTCTATAACGTCTCAGTACGTATTCCTCAGAAATTCCATAACGTTACCATAACATACCGTATTTAGAATAACAGTATTCTAATGTGTGAATTGGGTGAAAGGGAAAGAGAACAGCAGCTTACCGAGATTTATGAGTGGTGAAAGGCCTACTCATGGTGGAGAGCCCGTTGATAGAATTATTATTATTATTTTATTTTATTCCAAAAGACATATACATTTGATGACTAAAATGTAACATATATGGAACGTCAATAAGTGAATAAAAACAGTTGCATAGAGATGAATACGTAGAGTGGAAAGGTACACGAGATTTCGACGTCTCGGCTGTTGCCTTGGTCACAGTAGAGTAGAGAGTGATGAACTGAGAGAGTAAGTTAGTTCATCACTCTCTACTCTACGGTGACCAAGGCAATAGCCGAAACGTCAAAATCTCGTGTACCTTTCATCTCTATGTGTTCTATCAACGGGTTCTCCACTATGAGTAGGCCTTTCTCTACTCATAAATCTCGGTAAGCTGCTGTTCTTTCTTTCCTTTTCACCCGATTCATATATTCGGCCTCAGGCTTTTTTCCTATACACACCAGTATTTTTTTTTTTTAATAACATCGAAACTTGATACAAAATCATTGTTCCCCAATTAAGGCTATGGATGAAAGATAGTACTTTCTCCACATTCTCATTGTTTGAACATTAAATGTGATGAAAATAGATGCACAATCACTTTTTCGAAAATGTGTATAATTTTTGAAAGAATAAAAGACAATTGATGCGCAATGTTCGTGAATGTTTGTCGTTGAATAGCAATGTGTGCATAAATCCTCGAAATTTTTATTTTTCTGAATCAAATTTGATCCAAGTGAATACAAAATATATGTTTCCAAGCGGAAATGAGAATGAAAAATCGTCTCGGAATTTGTTGGTACTACCAACAAGTATTCTAATGTGTTACTCTTATTTTCCAGAGTTTAACGTTGATTCAGATTGGACCGAAAGACGTGCGCGAGAAGAATGTTTGCCAGAAGATTGTTACTCACACGCTCTGGCTGATTTGCATGGCTCGTAACATTGTCATAGTTGTCCTGTGTGCCGTTATGGCATATTTGTTCGAAGCGAATGGTATGATGCCATTCAAGCTTACAGGTAAGAACGAACGTTCAGACGATTCGCATCTCACCCTCATAAGTATTTAGGGTTGAGAGAATGTAGAATTTATTTTCAATATTGGTGATATTTTTTTTTCATTTATTCATTTATTTTTAGTTTACGTTTACTTCAAAGTGAAAGATTGTCGATAATAATAGTACTATCAGCGTCTAAATGTAATGCTTGGATACTGTTTATATATACATAAAATATTAATTTTTCAACTCGAATTTTCCTTTTTCTTGTCATCTTGGAAAATCCATTTACAATTGTTTGAAGGCACACAAGAGCACCACATTTTCACGCACAATTCTCTTTCTCTATCATGCAAACAGTATAATTTCATTTCAAATTTCATTCATTGTTGGTCTTTGCGTGAAATAATATCGAAACAGACGATTGAACAGTGGGCATGACATGCGCGATTATCTTGCTGCGGAATGAAAGCTATATCGCTTGATCATAAAATCTTGACCAATCAGTGAAGATTGGTGAGTGACAAAAGGTGATCAAATTTAAACAATCTTGTCGTTGCGAATATAAAATCCAGGACAGAGAAACATTTGAAAGTCAAGTATTCGCGAAGCCGGCGAACCATGGGGGGTTTGGGGGGCAAGGCTCCCCAACACAAACCCTGCAGAGAATTTTTGGGGGACAATATGTTTAAATGAGTTTTAGTTGCTTTGAACCATGTGTAAACAGTGGGCGGTGAAAGGTCGTCACATGTCAGAAGGAAGGGGGTGGGGAATTATAATTGTAGCCCGCCGAGCGCGCGGTAAGTTTTCAAAGAGAATGGCACTTGCGCTCAAAGAAACAAATTCTTCATGGCATCGTAAATACTGAAAATACATTTATTTTTGCCAAAAATGGAACAATTTTGCAACGAAACCGGGATATTTGGGTGTCCTGGAAGCTTTTCTTTGGGACACTGGGACAAGCGGTAAAAAACGTGCTGGTTTTACAGCACGGACGGTCACCTTATTCATACTTTCTATTATATCTTCTAATGAACTGTAGGTGTATGTATGTAACGTGATATGCTGGTTTGAGAATAAAATTCATTCATCATCAAAATTATATCATCGTATTTTGAAAATATATAGAATTCTGTAGCAAACTCAAAAAAAAGCTGCATACTACAGTTTATTGGATGAGCGTAGCGAAGACTCAATTTCGCCATACCCGGAAAAAAAGTGCCTGTTTTTTTTTTTTTTTTTTTTTTTTGTTCGCGCTCCTCAGAACAGACGAAAATTCAAAATCAGTTGAAACTTGGCACACACAAGTATCTTGATCCAATTCGATACTGTATAGTTTTGAGGCGCGATCGGTTGAACCACTTCTGAGAAAACTCATTCCAAAGTTTGCAAAAATCCCACTAGAATAACCAAGAGGAAAAAATTCGTGAAAAATATTTCATCTGAGAGGATTCAAATTATTAGGAAATTTCAATCTGATAATGATACACATTATTCCAAACTTTCACTCAAATCGGATCAGCCGTTTCAATGTAAAAAAATATATAATGTAATTTGTGTTAATTATTCAAAGCTATTAAGATACCTATTGAATCAAAGCAACAAGTGTCACCACTTGATTGTAAACGATTAAAACAAAGCCTTCTTTATCATCATATAAATTATTAATGGAAAATAAGATGGCAGTGATGTAATGGTTTGGATCTCAAGGTGTATATATATATATATATAATAACCAATCCAAAGATAAGTTGATATGTTCCAGCTCATCCATCAACGCGACAACACATAACGCGTTTGCCGAGTTTATACAAAATCATCTTATATATATATGTATCTGGTTTTCAGGTAATGTCGCGCCGGGTCTGCCCGAGTTCAAACCGCCGCCGTTCACCGCCGTCTACAACAACCACACGTACGAATTCATGGAGATGGCAAGCACATTGTCGGCGGGAACGTTCGTGGTAGCTATCATCGCTGTAGTAGAAAATATTGCAACGGCAAAAGTGTTCGGTACGTAAAAGTTGTTGGATATCCCCAACTGAAATTTCTATCAATAACTAATGCCTAAATCACTTCTAACTCATTCTTTGAAAACCTTCAGATAATTAGTTTTTAACCTCTATTTCACTCTTGTTTATAATAGTAAACTAGAATTATTATAGGATCATAATGGACAGGATAACCCATCTTTTCAACAGTAACTACGCATTAGTTTTACTACATTGCATTTGCAGATAACTCTCAAAACAACCCTTAGGAAGGTGAAGGGACATATCGGACCCGGTTCGATCCCCGCCACCGTCCATCTTTACAGGGGTTTTTCGTGGTTTCCCTCTGTAGTCTAGGCTAATGCCGGGATGGTTCCCACAATATAGGCCACGACCGCTTCCTTCCCACTATCCTTCCCACTACCCAAAAAAACCTTCATCTCATCATCCC
>OZ023337.1:29766156-29806156 GCA_964007535.1 Brachyptera risi
AGAGAGAGAGAGAGAGAGAGAGAGAGAGAGGAGAGAGAGAGAAGAGAGAGAGACATGTAAATATAGCTTCTAGTTTTTTTTCTCATAGCATTTAGAATTTGAAAAGTAGCACTTTGGTGCATCTATTATTTTGAAACATTGTGTTTTGTAGCGCAACAACGTTTTGTAGCATTACAACAGTACTGTAAAGGTAAAACCACTACATAACGTACAATAGGTATACAAGGGAAACACCCCATTTGATATTTTTCAGAAAAATAGTCTCCACAAGCGGGTTAAACCGACGCCTCATCTGCCGCCTGCATTTTCAACTGCAATTTTTTTCCAAATTCCCAACTAAATTCACCCGTTTACACCTCAATTGACATAATTTTGGAGAAAATAGCATCTGTGATACTTCTATTCCGAATATTGCGTCCATATCGCCAATACATTGAAACAAAGCAGATTCAGACGTTTGTAGCGCTTTCTGGCCTTTTCAAAAACATGATAGAACAACATCAAACGTATTATTGAAACATGAAGTTTTATTTATTTATTTATTTATTTAGCAGTCCTGCTACTTCCATTACATTCATACATACTGACACAGACATTGGATCACCTAGAGAGGAAACTTATTTTTAACAAATACTATACATTCATTTTTAAACACATTAATATCAATAGAATTTACAATAGCAACATCCAATTCATTATAAAGCCTGAAACCACTATAGAATATTGATTGTAATTCTTTTAGCGTGTTCTTTCTTTGTACCTTAATGCGATGATCATTCCTCATGTGCATTATATGGTCTCCTTTGTTCCCTTCTTCTTCATTCAGATAATCTGGGAGTTCTCCCTTTTCTAACTTGTATATAAAAGTAAGTACATTAAGTAATATCAGAAAAACGAAAAACATGTAAAAAAGCATTTCATCGCTTCTATAGCAATTGATCATTTTGCATGTCTCTAACTGAGATTATGATACATGATCTGACACCTACTAGAAATGTTCAAAATCTTGTATTTTATACATTTTATGAAATTACCAAGTTTGCTCAAATTGCCCTCGTATCTATTTCCAGGTGTTATTGTGTTGCTGGCTCTAGCATTTCTGACGCCGTACTTTTATTATATACCGAAAGCATCGCTGGCAGCTGTCATCGTCATGGCTGTAGTCGCGATGGTGGAATACGAACTCGTGAAACCGATCTGGAAGACAAAGAGTAAGTGCTGTTGAAAAACATGATAGAATAATATAATGAATCGAATATACTAATAATTATGCCTGTATCTTACTAAAGATTGATTTCCATGTTGGCGGCATGCGATTTTCTTATCGTTTCATGATACCACGTCATTATTTTCAAACTCGAGTAGCGTTCTTCAAAGTCTGTATATATTTCAATATAAATAATGTACTCAATAATTTCGTTATTTATATCAAGCTCAAGGTTCGAGTTAGAATTTCTTAATAGCAGTAACTCGACAGATGTATGCACGTATCTATTTTCTACTTAGAACTCAACACAACATAAATTTGACAAAATACACGAAATCGCAACGACAAGATTGTTTAAATTTTATCATCTTTTGTCACTCACCAATCTTCAGTGATTGGTCAAGATTTTATGATCAAGCGATATCGCTTTCATTACGCAGCAAGATAATCGCGCATGTCATGTCCACGGTTGAATTGTCTTTTTCGATATTATTTCACGCAAAGAGCAACAATCACCAAGGTCAGATAGTTGAATGGATATAAAAATGAAAATTTCTATAGTTGCCACTGTCAGTTGAAGTACAATGTGATTGAATCTGACCAACAGCGATGGGACAGCCAAGGTTTATATATGTGAAGCGTTGTGTAGTAAATCTACTCGTTTGGAAGTCGGTAAAGATTGATCTTCCGTCAACCAAGAAATATACTTATTTCAAGCTAAATTCAACCTTTTATTTATTACTATAGCTTGACCCCTCATGTTTCAAACATGAACACGTCAATTCACCACTGCCCTGCACTTCTACCTTTACCATTTCCACAAATTGCCAGTCAGCCGTGTTAACGCAATTACCGGTACGTACCATCACCCCAAGAAATAGCCAAGCTAGTAACTCTCCCCTCCAACCTTTTCAATCTTTTCAATTAATAAGATTGAAACTTGATATAAAATCATTGTTCCCCGATCAAGGCAATGGATGAAAGTAAAATCGTTTGAACGAGGCACCACAAGGGCAATCTCACCATCCCAAAGAATAATTGAAAATAACGTTTGAACAAGTGATTTTAATTTTGTTTCAACAGAAGTCGATTTGATTCCTGCGTTCGGTACGTTCCTCGGCTGTTTGTTTTACTCCCTTGAGATTGGTATTATTATCGGCGTCGCTTTGAACATCGTCATAGTTCTGTACAGAACAGCTCGTCCGAAAGTCAGTATCGAGCACGAGAAGGTAAGTCCTCAATCGTCTCGAGGTAACGGATTGATTTAAGAATCTTCACTTCAAGGTCACTCGGGTTTTTGAATTAGTGTGGGAGAAAAGTTGGGCAAATGCCACACACATGCCATAGTGAATTTGACTCCAACCTCAAACCATTAAAAATTTAATAATTTTGCTTGAATGTGTGTGCTCAAGTCTTGATGGGGGGAGGGTAAATGAAAGTGGATGCATAGCGACATTGAATTTATAGTGGTGAAAGAAGGGACCTCCCATGTTAAATCTGTATAAGAGCCACCGTGATCGGTTCGGCCCGAGCTTCGAAAAAACTGGGGTGTTATTTATAGAGGGCAGCACTGCAGCACCCTAAAGATTGTAGCGCTTCGAAGCGCAGAGCACATTTAATGGAACTAGTAATTCTAAACTAAGAGCGTTACGCGAAACATCGCTGCTGCGAGCAGTCTGCGTGGGCCGTGTGCTAGTTAGAAGTAGAAACCTCTTGCTCGCGCTCGATGAAACCTCACAAAATCGATGATAGCAAGCAGGCAGCTGCAAACGCTCGAAAAAAAAACTGATCATCATCGGAAAATCAGGATTCTTTCAAACTCGCCACTTGCCTTGTTTCATTTCGAAGCAAGAATTCGGCAAAAAAAACTCATTTTTGACGGGTATTCAAGGAAAACAGTGATGGTTTTTGTCAACAATAGACCCCGTTTTCAGTTGATGCTTCGGTCTGTCATTTTGAAAAATTTGAAAAATAAATATCGTCATTATTCGTCAAAATCTAGTTTTAGGGTTGTGATATCCGCTAACATTGTCAGTACGATTTTTGAAATCTTTGTATTGTTTCAGAGCATAACGGGAATAGATTATCTTCTGGCCACGCCCGATCGGAGTCTCAATTACCCGTCAGTTGAGTACGTGAAAGCTTTGATTTCGAAAGCAGGAGTGAAACAAGGACTGAGCTCCATACCAGTCGTGGTTGACTCAACGCACATGAGTACGATTGACTACACGGCAGCCAAGGTGAGATTAAACTTTGACAACAGAAATTCTCGATCAATCGCCTAAGAAGATGGAACGAGCTACCAGTTTATTAAAATCAGCAAAATCTCGAGGACTATTCAAATTATTTCACAAAAAACTATATTTGATGGAGCAGAATTCAGAGATGATTTTGAAAAATCATGTACATAATTTAGTTTTGATCTGTTGAATCTTTATTGTTTCATTTTTCATTTGTACAATTGACTCGAAATAGGCGTGGATTCACCAGTCAGTTGAATCTATATCATTTGTGGTCATTTGAAGATACCCCGATTGGATATTTCAATGTCACTACAGTTCTAACAGCCTTGTTGATTGTTGTTTGTGACATCAAGGAGTTGTCGATTATGAATTTCTTGATCTAATTCTTTCGAGTATGAGACTAGGTGGGAGACCTGATGCTCATAATATCATATCTGAACCTCAACATTTAATTTTTGTTAAATTATTGTCTCATCGTTAGATTCTTATGTAAATTATAATTGCTATGATATTATGTAATTTGCACAAAAACAAATCACGTCTGATAATAATGATAATGATTATTTATTATTATTATTTATATATATATTGAATATATATAATTTATTATTGTTATTTGCGTAGGAATTGAATTAATTTCATGGCGAACTAACACTTTATGAAAGGTGAATTGACGACTCGCGGTCTCCGCCCCCTTGATGTCAGAAATCATACCGTCCAATCAACAGGGCTGTTGGAACTGTAGTCAAATTCAAATATCCAATCGGGGTATCTTAAAATGACCACAAATGAAATGATCCTACTGGCTGACTTGTAAAGCCACGCCTATTTTGAGTTGTCAATTAAACAAAGGAATTGTTCTTATGCACACGCATTGATGTTGATTTTATTATTCGATTATGATATTTTTCAAAACGAAGTTGTAATTTTGTTACAGGAAAATCAGTAAATTCTGATTCATGATGACACAGTAGCATATTTCTTTCCGTTCCGGTAAGTTATGTGAACCAATCAAAAACTTGCTGGGAAATGCCAAGTGGTTTACGTAACTTACCGAGGCGGAAGTGTACCACACTACCATGTTATGATGAGTCAGGCTTTGGTAACTGATATTGCAGACAATTACCGTAGTGCATTTTCTCCTTTTTCAGGGTGTGAAAATATTGATGGACGACTACATGAAGAGAAATCAATTAATTATATTTTTCAATTTGAAACCAAGTATCGTAAGGAGTCTGAATGCAGTAAAACCAAAAGATTTTCATTATTGTAGCACTTTACAAGAATTGGATGCAATGCTGAGAAGTAAGTTTTTGAAAATGTAACGTATTGTATTTTGCATAAAGTGCATTTTATTTGATTCCTTATAATTACCGAGTTGAAAATTAGGCATGTTTTGAACCATTTTGTGGATAATCTCACCAAAATCTGACAGAATAAAGATTACTGATTTGAGAAGTCAAGGATGTTTGCTGGACGTGTAAGCTCGCACGCCATGAACTTGCACGACTTTAGTTTCAAAATATCAGTAAAATCATTTTCTTCTTCTTGTTTCTAAAAAAATGAGCTGGCTTATACCAACTGAGTTTTAATAAAATACAAGTACCGAACTCGAAGCTCCATCGACGACGAAAACTTTTGAGTTCTGTCACAAGCGTCAGCGCTCAAGACTCTTTTTATTGCACTTTGTTGTCACAGTTTATAATTTTTCATTTTAAATGATTAAAATGGGGTAGTAAGATGGCTCTTATGGTACCCCATTCAAACAATCCTAGTTTCATACATCTTAAAAAGGAAACAATGATTTTGTATCGAGTTACGTTGTGGATAAAATGAGAAAACTTTTTCATTTACAGGTCACACTGAAAAAAATCGACCGCTTGCCCTTGGGTACATCATCAGTAAACCCGAAAAATGAAGCTGCATGAAGGTCGTTTAGCACCTGTAACAATCAAAAAAATATACTGTATATATTTGCAATAATTGTGGTAAAATTAACAGCACTATTTGCCCATTAATGCACTCAGTTTGTTTCACTATTAGTGTAGCTGGTGTAATTTGCTGAGTGATTCAACGGTATGGTAACCTATAATATAATATGATACATTCTCTCATAAACTCTGCTCATTTTTATGCCAAATATATTGATATATATTAGACTCTAACTGTTGGACGTGTACGTGGTACTTGTCAATAAAATAAAATAAGACAGACTAAAAATATTAACAATATTTCCAGAGCACTTCAGCTCTCATCCTCAGGTTGTTGAATAATGATTCAAACAAACAAACATTTCAAACATTATTCAACAACCTGAGGACGAGAGCTGAAGTGCTCTGGAAATATTGTTAATATTTTTAGTCTGTTTTATTTTATTTTATTGACAAGTACCACGTACACGTCCAACAGTTAGGGTCTAATACAGTTCTCGTGGTACACTACTTCGTTATTTATTATCTATATTGATATATCATTCATAAGACACAATAATGTCAGCTAGTAGGTATTCAAAATAATGACTGATTTACATTTAATCAATATACTGGTAGATAGATATATAAAATTTACAGTTCTCATCAATTTGATGATTAATTAATCAATTTTGATGTTCACATTTAATGACACCATAATATGTTTCCGTCGAGTCATCAATTCAGAAACGAGTAACAATTGTTTTGACAATCAAATCGCGTACTACGACGACAAGGCAATAATAACGTGTAATCGAAGATTATTTTAGGGCCTACGCCATTTTGATATATGAATTATTAATTCTCATTTACGATACAATAAATGTAAGCTGTATGCATAATGCACTTCAAAGCTGAACGCTTGGATTTAGTTTTCTGAATGATGGTATTCATGCACGTCATCTTCCATCAATACATGAAATGTACTATACTACGACTGGGTTGCTTAAGATGGTACATTTGTTAATTTACTTGTATCCCCGGCAGAAAGTCAGAAATTGTAAAATAATTGTAATAATGTAGGCCTATAATAATAATAATACTTGTAAAAACTTTGGCTATTGTAGAGAAATTCACTGCAACTTTGAACGTATATTGTTCTTGGAAGATGTAGTTGTGTTTCTAATCTTGAATCTTGTCCAGGGAAAAAACTGACCCTCAAAAGGGGAATAAAATCACTAAATTTTGTAATGAGACAATTGAAGGGGACAGGGATTGAAATCAAGGAGAAAGCATACAAGAGCTAGATACGTCCAATGACGGAGTACGCTGGCTTGGTCTGGGATCAATACAGAATCAACCTGATTGAAGAAGTAGAGGGTGTGCAGAGGGTGGCTGCAAGAAGGGTTCTAGGAAGAGTGAAAGGATTTAGAATAGAAAGAAATGAACACGGGAGAGTTGAAAAATTGAGAGAAAGACCCAGTGAGATGGTGGAAGAATTAGGGCGGGAAAATTTGGAGGAAAGGAGGAAAAAGAATAAACTCCTGAACTTTTATAGGGCAAGGAATGGATTCATGGGGTGGAAAGAAGTGAGAGACAGGATAGGGATGAGAGTTCAGAGGAGTGGGAGAGGAGGGGAACAGCTTGCTGTGGAGAGGGCCAATACAGAATTGGGAAGGAGTGGTTTCACCCAAAGAACATTAAGGGAGTGGAACGATCTGTGTACAGAGGCAAGAGGAGCAAAGAGCCTGGACGAGTTTAAAAAGAGGCTCGACAATCAAAAACAGCTGCCACCGCGCAAACATGCGCAATTGCAGTGTATAATAACAATAGGTACAATACAAAAAAATACCACACAGCCAGACAAATGTATAGGGGATACAGTTCCCCTAGTGTTCTAATGTTGGTACAAAACCTCAAAGTCCCATGGATAAAAAAAACATTACGTGTAGTTACATACATGAATAAATATGTTTCATGATATACGTTGCTATTCACGTTATTTCCCAACGAGAAACCATGGATAGGTTCATCACTTGGTCAAACACATAATGTATAAGCACCGATTTCAATTGAATTACGATTCAAGTAGGGTTCCCAACTCCCATTTTTTCTTCTCATCAAACACAATTTCAGACCAAAATTCCATTCTGTCCAGTCACAATCTACGTGACAGGAAAAAGACGGCATCTTTTGGCTCTCAACCGTTTCGTCCACGAGTTTGTTCAAATTCAATTAAAATGCACAAAATCGGGTCAGTGCGATATTTATCAACCGCTGACTAGCGTTCCGGTTATTTTCGAAGCACAGGATTCAACATTCAATCCCAGCATTCATTCATCACTGCACCCAAAAGCTAGTTATGACTTTGATCCTTTGAATTCAATGGAGCAGTGGGTATGAAAAAATTCTCACTTGAAAAACATAATATTGCTGGGTTTCCATACCTGCGTTATTTGGATTGCGAATTCACCAAGCGTTTTTTCAAGCCACCATGATAATAATAATATTTATTTATACAGATTGATCATATACATGATATTGGCTTGCTATCGTCATGAAAGAGTACAAAAATGAGTAATATTGTGGAATACATCAAAAATCATTGTAGAGGCTACTAAAAAATGCAGAAAATATAAAATGATTTGATGATAAAACGACCAATCAGTGACGATAGTTACGCGATTTATGATTGTTGAGCTCGCCTCGATTCCACCGCCTTGCGAAAGCGAAACACAAATCTTGTTCATCGAAGGCCAGCATTATCTTGAGAATAAATACCAATAGGCAGATTCCTTCTTTGCGTACATGTGAATGACACGAACTACCATTTGGGGACAATGGCATTGAATTTTGTGAGACATTTTGGAGACAAACAATGGATCGACAAAAAGTATGGTAGGCGAAAGAAAATCCGATACTGGTAATTATATTTCATTTGCCAACAAGGATAAAGATGATATTTTAAGAGCTGTATCAAAAAAATAAAATCTCTGCAGGGTAACCTGTAAAATGCAAAAACATTGACAAGTTCCTTGTAACAAGTATAGGTCACAAGTTATTCAAGTAAATCTTGCTACATTCCATGTTTGTTGCAAAAATAACACTTCTTCATGATGACAAATTGCCGAGGTAGGCCTAGGTCCTCTACAATTCAAGTCATAAAATATGCAACATTGAACTTTTGGGTAAAAACTATCTGGGGAGCAGAACCCATTGTTTAAATTGGAAGCAAAATTTGATTCATCATAACGAGGATTTACCACGATGATTGGATGGGAATCATCTGCAACCATTTCAGACGAAACCTGCAAATTATTTGAGATAATTACCACAAATGAAATACAGCCTTGCCCTGATGTAGGCATCAAGTAGTCTTACCCAAAACCCTTGCGACACTGCATATGCAGTAGTTACGCTTGAAGTTTCACTTGATAATTCATAGCAAGTAAAACACTTCGGTGATATTTTCCTGGCATTTTTTAGTTATAAATTTGAGTGCAATTTAAAACTAGCAGTTACATCTAAAGATAATGCATGGTATGGATGGCCATCACATATCAATAACTGCCCTAACCTTTGAAAATTAGAGCAAAAAGTTCTTATTTTGCTCCAACACATTTGTCCAACTTTATAGAAATAGAATGTCAGCAACTTCAAGGTATCAAGTGTTCTATTTTCAAATAATTGATATAACTCCACTAGGCCTTCAAGTTGAATGTTTTGAAAAACCATCAAAACCAATTTTAGATTCTCTTTCAAATTGTCAATGAATCAATTTCTATGCATTGCTAGAAAGGTAATTCAGTTACTTCCAACAAGAATGATACAGCACCTTAAAAACATTATCAATAGAACAAATAGGGATGAATGATTAGGTATGCTTACAGAAATCTCCAATTAAAAATAGTACCAATTTGTGAAACCAACGGTTTATTTATATAAAATCCTCGCACAATAAAATACACAATCCTGATTCTTGGCAAATGCAATAAGGTAGACAACAATTGATCATATTTGAATCTCCAAGTTTGTTTATTATGAAGATTCAGGGTTTCGTACAAAACTATGCAAGAATCAGATTTGACTTATTCAGTAGGGGGTGCTCGTCCACGACCAAATCCACCACGGAACTCAAGATCGCCAGTACCAGCGCCAACATCGGCCTTCTTGTCGCCACCGAAACCTTGACCAGGCGTGCGTCGGTACGCTTGCCTATCGTCAGCCTGTCGGGGTCCGTCGGCTCCGCGAGATGCCATTGGTCGGGGTCGTGCAGTTTCTGTACGAGTCTGTCGTTTCAATGTCGAGGGAACAATTTCGGCAGGCAAGTGAAGGAAGTTCCTGAGGTAGCTGATACCCTCGTTGGTAATGTACCAGTAGTAATGTCTCCATGCGAATTGCTCAGCGACGAAACCACGAGACTTCAGGGATTGCATGGCCTTGATGACCTGGAAACAATCAACGTTTAGTCCAAGTTAGACATTAGTCTGGGAATATATCAACTGAGAAGAATACATGACTAGGTTGCAACAACTATTAATCCAGGATTTTTTTAGGCGTGTTGACAATGAGGTCATTACTCTTGTATATACATCGTAGTTCGATCCAGGTCGAGCAATAACTACGCCCAACTCTCAGACTTCATGAATCACGTAGGCCTGTTTCACAGCAGCCACCACCTCAAACGGCCACTACCTTCAACCATATTTCCAATATTTCTAAAAAAATTTGTTTGAAGTTTCTGCTTTTTTCTGCATCATATCCATGTACGTGAATCCAATGTACGTGAATCAGGTTTTCATTGAAGTTTCTTACATTCTGTTCATTGAAGTTACGTTTTAGTATTGTTCTTGTTGGAATCTTCATTTTGTCATATGTAATTGTTATGCTTTGACCGAAATGATCCGAGATATCTCCATTTAGGATTTTAGTAGTGTATTCATTGTCTGTGTTGGTTATAATGTTGTTATTGTAGACGCTCTATTGTAGAATGTGTCAATTCTAGTCGGTAGATTTATAGTACATTCAAGTTGTGTGTATCTAGAAGTAATAACAGTTTATCTTTGTTTGGACATTGTGAAGAGAATATTATGAGTCTATATTATAATCTCCAACGACATGAATATCTATTTTATTTTCATTGCTTAGGTTATTTATTGAGTTTAGTAGGCCTACTGTCTCTAGTTTGCTGACGAATAAATTTATGTCACTATCTGGAGTTCTGTATATATAGATAAGATAATTATGAATTTTGATCGATCAAGTGGTTTGGTGATTTTTGTTTTGTTGATTGTTATAAAATAGTTCATATTACGTCTATCGGTAGGCCTACGTATTATATAGGACTACAAATAAATCAATAGTACGCATATCCACCCACGGATCTACAACAAACCAACAAAGTAGGGCTAAGCTACAGGCTTACATTAGGTCATTTTGTCAAAGGTCATATTTTTCGTAATCTCAAATCACACACGACAGCTCAACCAGGTGCAATTTGGCCAAGTATGATGAACCTTAGTGCAGACAACTCGGTTGTCTCATTCTCCAATTGGATTGGCCAACTAGGACTATACTGAAATTGGTTACGTCTACAGTGTAAATGTGACACCAATTCAATTACCAGTAGGGCCTACTGTTAAAACTGGACTTGGGTTGACAAAGACAGTTCTATTAAAACCGGCATCTCAATCAGCCGACACGGGCATAGCGGTAAGCAACTCAGAAGAGATGCTGTAAATGTATTACGGTAGGCATACGTCAAGTCGGTCTATTACCAATTTCAATCTTTGATCTTAGAGGGCATGTCCCATGAGTGCAATATAATAATAAAACCACAAACATTTCAATCATATTGTTGACCACTAAAAAATGAGACACAAATTTAGAGCTGTGGAGCAAAATAATTTCAGCTGGTTTGCGTCTCAAGTCAAACATAACATCTTCTGTAATTTTTGTAAGTCGGCAATTTGATTTGGTTAGGCAAGTCAGATGGCAAATGACAACTGGAATCATTAGTGTTACAATGCTTTAGTAATTTGCTAGGCCTTGAGCTTGGCTGCCTGGTTTCAAGGCACCCCCATGACAGGCCCAGGGAAGCTTAGGTCTAGGCAGTTATCATGTGCATGTCACATGGCATAGGCTAGGCCCTGCTGAACTCAGTCGGAAGCACTACTGTATTTTGTATTCAAAATGACAACTCAAGCCCAGGCCTTCATCGCCTGGACCTAGGCTACATTCCATCTCCAACAGTGGGTCACGACTAGGCTAAGAGTTGATAAAATGCACAAAATGCCTGAGCTGGACTCGGGAGGCCTTATTTTCAGGAACAGGCCTAGGCTAGATGTCCGTGAGCATATTATGCTCAGCGCTTTGTTCAATCAGGTTTACTGGATAGGACTGGGCTATAACTAGCCTACTCTCAACGCTTAGAATGGCGCTAGGATAGGGCCTAGACCTAGGCCTCATCAAGCTGCTCAGGCCCAAACAACCAAGAATAGGCCAATATTTATGTACATTTTGTAGGACAAAGGAGGCTGACTGAGTGCCAATGGTTGATGTAATTAGTTGGAGAGTAGCACAAGGGAATAAATTGGAGTGAAAATCTACAACATATTGCATTTAATTACTGTTGATGTGTAAAAAAGTTTCGTGAGAAGTCAACGTACCTGGAGGTTAGGAATCTCAGTAAGTGCTGGATGTTTTGGGGCGTGGAAGTCTTTCTTCGCTACTAGAACACCTTCCTTGAAAAGATATTCGTAGATAGCAATCCTACTCTTCTTGGGCATCAACATTTTGATCAATATGTGATATAAACGAAGTAATTAAACGACGAAATAATCTTCTACACGTAAAACGTGGTTACAAGCTGTAAAGGACAGAAATCAGGGGACAGATAGATTCTGTTTCCGTTTTCCGGTTGCGTTTGCGCACTATCGATAGCTCGATGTTAAACCTCGATTATAGTCGAGCAACATGGTAGTGGATCGAGAGCTTGGCTCGTGGGCGTGTACCTCGCAGCAGTTGGAAGCTCGATTAATCGTCTATTCACTCTATTTGGTATTATGAAATGAATAGATTTCTATAATATATTTCTTAATATATTACATTCATTTCATAATATTATATAGCGTAGATATTTAAATGATTTCTTCATTCTATGGTTATATCTATTAGCTCTAACCCTTGAAAGTTACAATGCGTCCATAATGACAACATTTATTCATGTAGGCCCATTTCATTTTCCTCTTAATGCGAGGCGTTAGATGAAAAAGATGAAAATGAATGATGAGAGAGAGAGATGAATTGATTAATAACACACATGAGAGTGAGGTAAAAAATAATAATGAAAACTTGAAAACACTATCATTGCTCTCCATACAGGTAATTCTGCATGCACTGTAATTCATTTTCAATTGTGATTGAACTTATGTCTCCATCATTATTGCTTAATTATGTTCAAGTTCATCACTATCGCTGTTAATTGTCGTTTGCCCATTAGTTTTGACTAGTTTCACATTAACTTCTGGTTTTAATACCTGTATATATATATATATATATATATATATATATATATATATATATATATATATATATATATATATATGTATATATTTTGTTTGAAAATTTCACGAATTATAAGAATTGATGAATCGTGTTAATCGTGTTAAATCGTATAATCGTATAATCGTGTTAAATTGAGTACAAAGTATAGATGTTAGATACTTTTTTATTTTAGAAAATAAAAAAGTGTCCAACATCTATACTTTGTACTTACTTTAACACGATTATACCCTAAAACTATAATGGATTCATAAATGTATATATATATTTTTTTAATCAAAACGTTTCTATATTTATTTGTAGGTCTACATATAATAGAGAAACTCGCATAAGAGGCTACCTCGTAAATTGGATTCCAAATGTGTTCCGAACTTTTTGGAAATTGGGAGAATTTTATCTGTGACAAAGAAGTACGGTCACAGACAGTGCACAAAGTTCATTGTTTTCAGTAATAAATAATAATCCACACATTTTATTATTTGTGTTCAGTGAAAAGACCGCTACAAAGTCTTGAAATGAACAAATGGTGACACTTCTAGCAGCCTCATTAATATGTCATAATATATTTTGGACTTATGCAAACCATGTCTGTGTTGAAATAAGATAATATATCTACAATAACTTCTTGAGCATTCACTTCCATCCAGAATTGGAAATGTAATGTGTCCATTTATTTCTAGTTGATGCCATAAAATAATATTATTCATTGCATTTTGCCTATCGCAATCAAATTCTTTACAACTCGGACTAACCGTACCTTCATCCGGGTATATGTGGGCACAGAAATACACCCAATCATGTAGGCCCTCCAACCTATAGAGCCTACTTCACTATTTTGAGTGTTGTCTAGCAGCGTTTGGCTCCCGGTCGTTGGTGAAGTCTCGGGAAATGGATGGGAATGACAGCAATCAAAATGAAATGACTATTTATAAATTATACAGTTTATTGCTCAATAGAATCATCAATTGTCTAGCAATTGAACTACTAGTTTTCAAGTATTTTCTCATTATAAAACAGAATATTCATATAATATAATCATTCTTGATGTTATTAGAACTGAATCTTACAACTATGATTTATCGGTAAACGAATGTAGTGGTAAAAAATGACGGGCTACGCCATCGGTTAAGCCTACCCCAGAGGTAGGGAGTCTAATTCCTGAAAATAAGACTATCTATTCCTGATAATCTTTCAACTCACGAGGACACTGAAGTCAATTCACTAGAAAATACCTAATTTTTTATCAGTTTAAGTTTTGAGTAGGGTTGCCGTTAGATATAAACATTGTGAACAACACAAAAATGTCATTATAGGCCTAAAATATTGATACAAAAATATTGAATCAAAAAACATCATAATATGGTTAGGAAACATTTGTATTATTTTAATTGATCAAATAATATAAATGGATAGAATCCAACATCCCTAGAATCAGCATATTATTTTACGTTATTGGCAATTTTTTTATCGATATAAACCATTGTTTTGATATTGAATATTGATTATCCAATTCAATACCAAAGTCCCAAATTATTGAATCGATTGAAATCAGTGAAATCGAAGGCAACCCTAGTTTTTGGCATTTGATTTCAATATCCGATTGTCATTCTTCAACAATGGTGTATCGCTAAAGAGTTATTGCAATTTTTGAACCTGGCATTCAAAGAGATGATTGCAAACGTCAAATCTCTATCGTGATTAGCGTTAAGTTGATATGGTTACAATATTATTAATGTATTCTCACGAAACCTTACGTACGTCATTGCTCTCGTATCCATGAAAGAAGAATGTCATCTACCAACATAACAAATACAAATATCACCGTTATATTTGTTCGTACTGTATAGCTTCAGTATTTATATAGGCCATTTTGATTTTTTGAGGCTTATGATAAAAAAAAGCAACTGTATCTTTCAAAAGCTTTAAATACTTGAAATTGCACCAAGATCATTATTCAGTTGGTAATGCAACCTTCATCTTCCGTGGATACAAGCATACAAAGTTAGTACGCATGTGAAAAAAATTGTTTTAATCCATAAAATTCAACTTTCTGTAAAACGTCTCTCGTTCTCAAATTTGTGAAATATTCCATTATTGAGAACCAAATGCAATATTTTGTATCATGTATTCCTCCACATATGATTATAAAATTCAATTCTCTTCCAAGTCCTCGTCAACAAGTCCTTCTTGGTCTAAGACCAACGTTATATTTTAAATCACTTTCTCAAAACTTCGTAATTATCAAATTATAATCAAATACTATTGTTTCTATCGTTTTCAACGATTTACAAGCCTAGTGCTCCACATGCCAACTCATATTGGTAGTAGACGACACAAAACGTTTACGATACATATATACATAACAAAACGTAGAATAGTTGATCGCGAAAGCCGACTTTTCAAGTGCGCTTACGTCAACATCGTGCTTACAAAGCACTGTAACGTCGTTACAAGGTTATAATGAAGTACGTAACAATGTATGTACTTGTTGCTTGAGTGTATGTTATCCTGTAGTTATCACGCTCACTTCCGTTAACGCGAGGTTTTCGGCTTGCATTCTTGTGTGCGCTGAAAAAGAGAAAGTATACAATTTATAAAGAATTGAAAATAGAAATAAAATCATAATTATAACTTTAAATTAATAAATAACCAATCATTATCTAGAACTCTTCTTTTGGTTTCCAGTATACACTTCCTATCTTTTGCGAAGGAGGAGCTAATGCTAATACATAATTAACGTGAATGGGAAGAATGAATCCTCAAATTGACAGCTGTCTGTTGGGTCGTTGAGCTAGCAATGATTGACATTTTCCAAATGATCGTTCGTTGTCTATCCAAAAACATCTGGCGGGAAGAATCGGCGTTTGACTTTTTTTTCAATAGAAATTGCAACAATTTAAAAAAAAATATATCATCTCAGACTTCCTGCCAAATATTTATAATCACATAGGCCTAAGAGACTTCATTTTTATACTTTTTATGTTTTTTGAACATTCACTATATATAATTATAAAATAAGCTTGTATGTCAGCAATTTTTATTCAATAACACCAAATTTCAACAACTAGGAAAGCGCAGTATGGGCACTATCAAAATTCAATTAATTCAATGATTTAGGCATATTAATGAAATTTAATGGAAAGCTATACATACACTGTGAGTTTTTAAACAATTAAGTCACGGCCTTGTTTTATTTCCTGATCATTTCAATTATTCTACATGTCAATTAATTATACCTGTTGATTTTCTCAATAGGTTTCTTCTAACTGTTTTAAAAAATTATATCATATAGATTTGTTTTCTTTAAAACTGCTGATTTAATATATCTGAAGCTCTGGAATGATGTGCATCATTATCATTGTCAAATTCCATGAAAATTTGAATTTATAGAATATCTACCTTTGACTAGATCATCCAGTTGGTCTTCCGAGTGATAAACAACGAAGTCTTTCGGTTGTAGACCGTTGAATATATTAACAACACTCTT
This sequence comes from Brachyptera risi, assembly GCA_964007535.1. Lineage (NCBI taxonomy): Eukaryota > Metazoa > Arthropoda > Insecta > Plecoptera > Taeniopterygidae > Brachyptera > Brachyptera risi. Next base: position 29,782,567 of record OZ023337.1, read on the forward strand.
CTTCAGGTTGTAGAAGAACAGCGGCTGCTTCCTCATCGCAAAGTCCTGCGTCAGACACTCGATGACTTTAGCGGCCGTGAAGTCGGCGCCGTAGATGTGGGTGCAGTCGATGACGACCGGTATCGCTTCTTTGATACTCTGTTTCGTCACCAGGTTGCGCACGTAGTCTACCGACGGGAAGATGAGACTGCGGTCTGGCGTCAGTATAAGGAACTCGACTCCTTCGCGAGTCTGAAAGGCGAAAGATTTTTCATAATTATTATTTGATTTGTTGAAAATTAAACTGATACTATACAGTATTGAACCGAGTCTGAGAGGCGAAAGATTTTCTATTAATTATTCAATTTGTTAAAAATTAAACTAAAACTATACAGAATCAGACGATGACACTTATGTGAGTCAAGTTTCAAGTGAATTTGACCTGTGGAACGCGAACAAATTGAATTTTTTGTCTCGAATACCGTGAAATTGAGTCTTTGCTTTGCTCATCCAACGAGTCAAGTTGCTTACGATATCGCGTCTTGATAGAGAACGTGAATGGAACTGACCGTGAGTTTGTCAATGGCGATCTTGGGTCGCGCCGCGTGATACAGGATGAAGAGGATGTTGATGCCGACTCCGACGAGGATTCCGAACTCAAGCGGGAGGACCAAGCATCCGATGAAACATCCGATGCCAGGGATCAAATCACTTTCTGGAAAACAACGATTTTGATTATTATATTACGCACATAAGCCTTAAAGGTCAGATCATAGAGCCACGTCATTTTTACCGGCCGGCAATCTTGTCGGGTGCCACTAGGACGTCAAATGATTTGTAACGTTCATACTACCACGGCAAACGATCGATTATATCGCCGACTCAAGGCAATTAAATATCCAATCGATGCGATAACCATGGCAACGTCGATAGTGATCGAGCTTGACAATCAATAGTCCGTACACAGAACAAACAGTTTGAGTATGAACATGACTGTGAGATCATCTTCGTCATCACGGCAAGTCTGTCGGCCGGCAAAAAGTTCAACTTCAACCAACTCTCAAGGCCACAGTGAGTGACAAGCCCTGCGAGTCTGTGATTGGCTCATTCATTTTGCCGCCCGACCAATTTGTGCTGCCGTGGCTCTATGAACGACCTTAAACCGGATTTCCACTCCGATTTTTCTACGGATCAGTCAGTTTTCAAGTCAATCAAGTTTCAGGACATTTATTTTTAGTACAGTTGGTTGATTTCTAGTACAGTTGGTTTTTAGAACAGTTTATATTTAGTAAAGAAGATTTTTGTACTTTCAGTCGATTTCCAGGTCAGTCACGCTTTAGTACAGTTGTTTTTTAGTACAGAGGGCAGTTGATTTTTAGTGCAGTTGACCCCGGTACTTACTCTTTGTGTTCCACATGGGAACCACGACGTGGACTTCCACCATGAACACGACGGCTGCGATGATGATTGCGGCCAGCGACGCCTTCGGTATGAACGAGAAGTACGGCGTGAAGAACATGAGAGCCAGGACTACCAACAAACCTGCGAATAAATACAAAAATACCGTGAATAAACGTAACAATGTTGATATTTGTTTTGGTGATGATGAATGAAATTGCCTCTGATTATTCCCATTTCACGTCATGTAGATATTTGTCAAAAAAATAGATTAACGGTTTGAGCAGAATTGAACGGAATAGATTGAAAAGGTTCAAACCACCCTGACTTGTAATTCTTAGCCTTAATTCAGCAACAATTACGTAATGTGGAATATTGATATTATTAAAAAAATAAGTTTGGTTTACATTTATGTTTGGCAGTCTTGCGTCAGAAATATCAAATATTTTTTTTTTTTTAAATTTTTGTTGCGTCTGAATTCAGTTGACTACAGAGTACATGGAACAATCGTTCGATATTACATATTTGTGATACATCATTTAGCTATATATATATATATATATATATATATATATATATATATATATATATATATATATATATATATATATATATATATATATATATATATATATATATATATATATATATATATATTCAACTATTTTAGTTATTTCGTCATTGATGTACCGGTATGTGTAAAGCGTACATTAAAAAAATGCGCGTTGGCAGTTTATCCGCATTACATTAATGTAAGAGGAGTTGCATAACCCACAGGACAGGATTATGTCAGTATTCACAATTATTTTTCAGAAGAAAAGTTCGCAAAGTGGATTATAGAGGGCAGTTTGGCCTAGAATAGTCTCGTTGTTATTGCAGTTTATAGAGAAAAAGATAATAATTAATTAACTGATTACGTTGAGTGAATATATATGTGTTGAGACAGTCGAATTTAAAAATACCAAATTCAGTAATAATATGCTGTAATTAGAGAAAATCTGCAGCTTTCAAATATTTTCAATTTGTTCAACAATTTGTTTGATTCCGTTTATGTTGAGCCATGATCTCCAAGGGACTAAAAATTATGCTTTCTGAAATAATTGTGATGATGATTTTTGATTTTCTCTAAAATATGTATAAATATATTATAAATTGTCATCAAAATAAATAAATTGTCGATATTCATTACAATCTAGTTTCAGGGTTGTGATGTCCTTTAAGTATTTGTTATTTGCTGACCTGTCCACACTTGACCGAACGGTGTCCTGACGCCACTGGCGTTGTTGACAGCGCTCCTGGAGAGTGATCCTGCTCCCGGGAATCCCTGGAAGAAGGCGTTGCCCATGTTGCAGATCCCTATGGCGATCAGCTCCTGGGTCGCATCCACAGCCTTCCCACCAGCTGAAACAAAAATGGGAATAGATTGTTTACTTGAAGATCCCACTAACAGCTGGGTTATTTGGGGGTTCGAATGACCAGGTGATGATAAAACTATATGAAGCGGTACAAATTGTTTACTTGAAGACCCCACTAATAGCTAGGTTATTTGGGGGTACGAATGAGCAGGTGATAATCAACTGAATGAAGCGATGATCAGTTGAAAGGTTTTCTATATAAAGATTCACGCCATATGCGGGACTCGAACCCACACCCAATGGTGGGTGCAAATTTTGAAGTCGGTGTCTTGGTTGATTGAGCTGATGACCCCACCAATAGGCTTCTGTCAAGTGACGTCACCCCTTGTTGCAAGAGAAAGACAACAATGTCCACCAGTTGGAATTGACCAATCAGAATATTTGGTATAGTCCACCAGTTCGCTCTATTGCTATGGTAACGATTGTTTGTCATTTGTTACTTGACAGAAGCCTATAGCTAGGTTTTTTGGGGGTACGAATGATAAGAATGCATATATATGAAGTGATGATCACTGAAAGAACTTTCACAAAAATGCATGCCTTATATGCGGGACTCGAACCCACATCCAGCGGTGGCTGTGGATTTTGAAGTGTGTCTTTTAGTTGACTGAGCTACGAAGGACGGCAAATTATCATCTGATCATCGTCTTGTATGTGTAAGACCACAATACATCAATTCTACGTTTTATCGAAATTGGTATGAAATTTTGAGAGAAATAAGTTGATCTTGTTTCAAAACCAATCGATATTTTTTGAAAATTCGTTTTACGTTCATAACAAAAATGTATTTTTTTGAGAATAAATTAATCAAGTACAATACATTAAAATTTCCAACTCATAGAAAACGGAAAAAAATTGCAGATACACATGGAATTCAATGCTCCAGATAATAATGCAGAAAACTTTTTTTTTTTCAATAACATCGAATCTTAATTGATAGAAAATCATTTCCCCCCAATTAAGGCAATGGACGAAAAATAGGATCATTTGAACGGGACACCGCAAGGGCGATCTTACCGACCCCCCCCCCAAAAAAAAAAAAATATATATATATACTGGTAGACTCTAATGATATCCCTGTTGAAAATCCAGAAACTATCAAAATGTTCAAAATAATCGAGTGTATATATACTATATATTGCATTATGTAGAATCTACCTATTCTGTATAGGTATATAATATATATATATATATATATATATATATATATATATATATATATATATTAATATATATATATATTATATTTGATATATTATATATTTTTCTCAATTTGAAAAAAAAATCTTAAAAATTCAAAATAATTGTGAAATAATTGCTTGAACCTCGAAAATCTTTTTCTAATGAGTACATTTCATATCATCGATTTTATCTTCGGATCTTATCTCTCGAGAGCTTTGAAGTGGGTGTCCGGTGAATGTCCTATCATTGGATGAACACTCGTCCGTGGTCCAAGGTGCTCTGTCTTCCAAGAACCAGTCACCAAGGTTGATTTGTACGTAAGAATATAGTTGATCTTGAACTATTTTAGCAGAAAAATATTATAATATATTATATTATAAATATATATATATATATATATATATATATATATATATATATATACATATATATATATATATATATATATATATATATATATATATATATATATATATATATATATATATATGTATATATATATATGTATAAATATATATATATATATATATATATATATATATATATATATATATTTATTCATATATATATATATATATATATATTATATATATATACATATATATATATATATATATATATATATATATATATATATATATATATATATATATATATATATATATATATATACGTGAATACATATATATATATATATATATATATATATATATATATATACGTATATACATATATATATATATATATATATATATATATATATATATATATATATATATATATATATATATATATATATATATATATATATTATAAGAGCCTACGAAACAAGTATTTCTTTCAAATCAACAGCTTGACCAATATAGTCCACCACAGTAATTTATTTATTTTCATTCATTTCATAAATAATCTTCTCATATCAGTTTATTGCATCCATACCTGAAAATTCCTCATTGCAATCGATTGGAGTGATTTCTGTTCTCATTGGTAATAATTTCTTGAAGGTTATCACAAACATGTATGTTTATTTGTGTACACGATTGACACTGAACTAGAGTGACACTCAGTGATAACAATGTCATAACAACAGTCAGTAGAAACTATAATACTATGTCCACTTTCACTCAGTTTCAACGTTTCATAAATATTTTGTTTTTAAAATTGTTCAAAAGATGACAATGAATATTACGAAATGAAGAACAAAGTTTCATTATGTGTTTCTTCGAAATGTCCTCGAAATTATTTTCCAAGTGTATATATATATATATATTTTTATTTTCGATTGACCACTTACGTTTTCTTGACCTTCAAAACATAACAATCAATCGAGTGCGCTTTTTATACGGGTTAGGGGGAAGGGGTAATTTCAAAAATCTATCTCAAGTTGCATGGATCTAGTATCTAAGTGGCCGTTTAATAAGCCACACCTATTGTCCAAACATATTCCTGGCATAGATTCCCCTGTTACTAGTCTTCAATTGATCTCTTATTTATATGAATATTTACCACTCAAATATGTATATATATATATATATATATATATATATATATATATATATATATATATATATATATATATATATATATATACATATATACATATATATATATATTTATGTATATATATATATATATATATATATATATATATATATATATATATATTTGATATATATATATATATATATATATTTGATATATATATATATATATATATATATATATATATATATATATATATATATATATATATATATATATATATATATATATATATAGCGAAACATTTCAACAATCAATTTTAAAACATCTATAAATAATCTATTCTGTATTTGGTAATTTCCGAACTCATGACGCTACTGATACAATTCCAAACTGATGCAATTCCAATCACATAACATTTCAAATTCGATTTTCTCTAATTTTATACTTTTCAATGCTTTTTTTTTAGATGATCAGAAGCGTCGATGAAATTATTTATGGTACTCGGAGATTATATAGTGTTTGACCACACCATTATATATTTGCCATATATATTATGCATTATATATTATCATTATTTGGTTAGACCATTATATAGTGTTAATTTGCGCACTAGATGTGAAAAGAAAAACTGATGGAAATCGTTATAATTTGGCATGCTCATCATACCATTATCTGACATAGTATAACTACTGTTTAATGCATGAATACTATAAATGTAATGTGATATAAATTACATAAATATGCCCAATGTGTAATTGATGGGAAAAATCGGTTGAACCACTTTTGAGATTTTTTTTTCAAGTCTTATAAAACCTACATGAATAACCAGGAGAGGAAAAGTTGAAAAAAAAATCTCCGAGAAAATAAAAGTAGATTCACTGAATCTACCATCTTGAATAAACAAATCCTCACATCAAAGATGTCATCCTTTTTGAAAAAAAAACAAGACAAAAAAACAGCCAGTAAGATCCTCTATTAAATATTGATCAAAATAATCGACGGTTATCAAATAGAGCTGGCACAGACATTTCCTAAACCAAAGTGTGTAGTTTTAATTTCGTACAAAATTCTCTTCATCTTACAGCGCATATGTTACGGTTGCATACAGTTTATTATCACATTATATAACGGTAGCACGTTTCCATGACTCATCTGTTTTATTTACAACCTTTGTACAAACCCTTAATCTGTTAGTTAGCTGTGAACTAGATTCCAAAGAACGTCAGTTAAAAACTTACAAACACAATTAATGAATACATAAACATTTTATTGACCTATTTGCACCGTGATAAACAAAGTGACGAGATAAGGACTTCAGTTTATGACAGGTGAAAGAGAATATCTGAGAAGTATAAAGCGAATTGTTTCAATTATCTGTAAAATGAATGACGTAAGAATACAAGAATGAAAATAAGATGAATACGGAAAGAATGCGATGGTATGGACATATAAGAAAAATGGAACTAGAAAAAAAAAATACCCAGAACAGAATTCGAAAGAGTGTAGAGGAAGGAAAAGCTGGAAAGTCAAAAAGAGGAAGATGGAGAGACCAGATAAGTGGAAGCGTGAGGAAAGATTGTTGGTTGAACGGAAAGCATGACGAATACTTGTAGAGATGGAAGAAGAAAGTGAAGAAGAGAATGAAGAGGAGGATGGTGAGACAGGTTTGGCCAGTCGGTATCATTTGAGAGACCCTAGATAATGGTGTTAACACCCCCCCCCCAACCTGACTTGATGGAACTGGGCGATCGATATTTATTATTACAATTAAATACCTGAAACAGGTGGATCAGTCGTTTAGCGCACTGTACCAACATTCAAGAGACTTGGGTTCGATTCCAGTCATGGTCGACTACACTGACGGAGGTTCGTAGACATTTTTAGAAACCATTTATATCGTTTGAATGAATCGTTTGTGTAGGTCTGAATTTATCGCTTTCATATCATATGCATTTTTCTTTTTTAAATGACTTTTTCGAAAATGTTTTCTTCTTTCTTTTGATATCTCATTTTTTTCTCTTCTTTTTCTAAATGAGTAATCAATTAAAATATTTAATTTTCTAGACTATTGCCCAATATTATTACTAATTTTTTCATCAAACACTATTGTATTGCCATTTTGCTCTATTTATTAATCTGTTATTTTTATTTTTATATCATTTTGTGTCTAATGGACAATCTTTTGTGAGGCAGAAACTTTATTTCACTGATAAAGTATTTATATACCCTTTGCCGTTAGAGCAAATACTGATAAATATAGGCCACAATGATTTTCTAGTCTCCCACCAACAGCTTGGTTATATGGGGGTACGAATGACCAGGTGTTGGTAGAACATGCAATGATGAAAGGTGAAAGGAAGTTTTCAATAAACAATACCTTATGCGGGATATGTACCCATGCTGGATCTGACTTCAGTTTCTGAAGCAACGTAAGGTGGAACTACGAGGAATCAATTCATCATAAAATGTATCTTTCTTCATGTGAAAATGATGAAACAACTAATTTCAAGAAAATATTCTACGGGAAAATTGTTGATTTTTTCTGCTCGTTTGTCGATGGCAATAAAGATAGAATTGTCTTGAATTTTAGGTTAAAAAGTGTTATCGAAGATAAAAAAAAGAAGTGAAATAATGAATTATATATATATATATATATATATATATATATATATATATATATATATAGACATATATATATATATATATATATATATATATATATATATATATATATATATATTTATTTATATGTATATATATATATATATATATATATATATATATATATAAATTTTATATATATATATATATATATATATATATATATATATATATATTTATATGTATATATATATATATATATATATATATATATATATATATATATATATATATATATATATATATATAAATTTATATATATATATATATATATATATATATATATATATATATATATATATTTATATGTATATATATATATATATATATATATATATATATATATATATATATATATATATATATATATAAATTTATATATATATATATATATATATATATATATATATATATATATATATATATATATATATATATATATATATATATATATATATATATATATATATATATATGGGCCAATACTGAATGATAGTAATAGAAACGATGCGATAAAGGCAAATAGAAAATTTTATCGCAATAGAAAAAAGCGATATTCAGTATGGTATATGAAATCTTCTAGATACTGCTCTACCATACAACCTTAATGACAATGAAATAATATGCACAGACAATTAATCAAGAATATAAAACCAGATAGCGAAGCTTTCCATTTCACACCCTAAAAAAAAATGGGCTTCGTTTTTATGTTTTTTTTTTTTTTGTAATTATTTTCGCGGCATACAGGTCAGAGAAATGAATCAATCAACTTGAAACTTTTTCTGAACGTTGGTATCATACGAGAATAGGTTGGGATTGTTTTTCAGAAGAATCGGTTCGACGATTTTTCCGGAAAAAAATCACAAAGTTTGAAAAATCCTCTTAAGAATAACCCGGAGGAAAAATACTTGCAAAACAAAGATTTTTCAAAAGTTCTCAAATTTTCACCGAATATGAATAATACTATTATACACATTTTCAGAGATTTTCGCAACAATCGAATGAGAAATAACAAAGGAAACGCAATAAAAGTGTACATTTTATTGAATATTTGGATCAATTGGATTTGCAAAGTGTATATGCGACAGGTTGCAGCACTATAAATATCAACAAGTTGCAGGTAAGGGTTATGAACGTTTGAAGTTATCCAAGATCCATAGATGTAAATTGAGCTGACAAGTTATTTTTCGTTCTAGATTTTCATACTTCTGAGCTCATCTCACAACGCACATCCCGCGTTTTCCTAGTTATAAAATGACCACGCTGTCGGTGTCACCCAGGAAAGATGACGGGTATTAGTCGGTAAGAATCCGACACTCCCCGCAATTCAACCTGCGGAAGTCTTATGCAAGATTTTCCCTCCTCACAAAATAAAAACAGCAATAAAACAAAATCGTCCAAACTCACAGAAAGCCTTGCAGATAGCAATGGTCTCCAGCAGGGCTACCAACGGCAGGACGAACAAGCCAGATCCGAGGGTAGAGACCATCTCTGTGAAGGTGTGCGTCTCGTTGCCGTTAGTGTAGCCGAATGGAGGCACTTGGGGCATTGGCAGGCCTGGTGGGATGTCGCCTGGAGGACAGAAACAAGCAGAGTTTATTAGAAGAACTGTTTCCGTATACAAATACGATTGGCAGCCGCTGTCCATCGGCACATCGGTCTACGTCACCAAATGCGGACGTCATCGTTGTTGCTGTTGTTGTTGTTGTTGTCGTTGTTGTTGTTGTTGTTGTTGTTGTTGTTGTTGCGCGTAGCGTTAACCTGTTTACATGGCTTTTTGCCACTGTCAGTTGAATTACTTCTGATGAACACAAATGATCTTTCTAATTGTTGAAAGTTCACATGCTTTAAGAACAATATATGGGGATTATTTTTAAAAAAATAAGATGATACAAAATTGTTGGTCATTGTTTACTTATGACCTTTTTAATAACCAAAATAATAAAATACATAGTATCTTTTTGAGAGAAATATACATGCAATCAACATCATTTTTGCTGTGAATGTTCATAACATATTGTAGTTATAAAGCAATGAAAAACGAATTCTGTAATTGTAATATTCATTCAATTACAATTTTTCTACGAAAATTATTCATTTTATAGAAAAAAAAGAACATCAACTGTATCCATAGGATGAATTTGCATCATATCTAATCTGTGATTCATTGGATTGAAGCCATATGTTCAAAAGAACCTTCTTCAAAATTGCAATCAATTTGGACCAGTATAGTTTCTGAGAAAAGGTACATTGACGGCTCAAATTTGTTATACTGTGAAAATGACATGTATGTAAATGAATGCGTATAGGCCACCCTAGTTTGACATGCAATCTTTGAACCTTTTCAAAGTATCGAAAACAAAGATTATCTGTTTTCTTCATGCATGGAAAATATTCGAATAAAATTTAAAAAAAAAATCCTTTTTTTTTACAATTTTCCATGTTAACGCCCCCTTCACAAAACTGATATTCGTTAAACCGACACAAAATACAATAAAAAGCATTTTTCTATAACCAATGAGACTCACCGATAAGTCTGAAGGGCGCTTCGCCGTCCAATGAGAACTGCCAGCCAATGAAGCCGCAGACAATGACGAGGATGGCGTTACGCGACGTGGAAATCAGCCACATGGTCTTGTTGAAGATCCGTTGACCCGTCGTTAGCTTGGACTCGTCAATCGGACTTATTCGCACGTTCACCAACAGCTGGAAGAGAACGAGAATACATCACTGTATAGTTGAAGTCCATTTTCCGTTTGTTCATATTATATAGGTGATTGATGATTATGTTTGATCAACGACCCCACCAAAAGCTAGGTTATACGGGGGTACGAATGAGCAGGTGATTATGAAACTATATATAAAGAGATGATAAGTGAAAGAACGTTTACAAAAACCCATGCCTTATGCAAGACTCGAATCCACGCCTAATGGTGACTTCAGTTTCTGAAGCGGTGCCTCAGCTGACTGAGCTACCGAGGGTGGCGTTCATATCAGGTTTGAAGACGGACTTTAAAGGACATCACAACTCTGATACTAGATTTTCATGAATGATGACGATTTATTCTCCCAATTTTAGAGAAAACTAAAAATCATCATCTCAATTTCAGAAATTATAATTAATATTTTCATCTTCCAAAGACGATGAGTCATGACGTAGGCTTCACCGATTCTGCATAGAAACACAAACAGAATTGATCAATGTCTACGTCACGACTTGGAAAAAGAGCTGTGGTCCTGGAGGACAGATTAATTAATTTTAACTTCTCAAATTGAGATGATTTCTAGTTTTCTCTAAAGTCAAGGAAATAAATATCGTCATTATTCTTTAAAATCTAATTTCACGATTGTAATGTCTTTATGAAAACCAGTATCTATTGGCGTGGAAAAATGATGAATGAGCTAATCTAAAGAATGAATAGAAGGTTATCTAATTTTCCCCTCCCCCTCTCCCTCCTCCCTCCTCCCTCTCTCTTACCCTCATGAGCAGCAGTATGACGATGCAGACGACGCCGAAGACCGGGTCGGCCAGCGTCGTGCCGCTCACGTTGTCGAAGATGCTCTTCCACATCTCGAGGAAGGTGGCGCCGGATGCGTTGATGCCGAGAATGTCCTTCATCTGTGACGTCACAATGATGAGGGCGACGGCGGAGGTGAAGCCCGAGGAGACGGGGCCCGAGACGAAGTCGATGATGAAACCTGGTGAAGAGCAGAGAAAGAGGGTTGTGGTTAATATACGATGTTTGGTTGGAGGAAACTGGCTTGTCGCTACGCGATTTTGCTCTATGAAGATTATTGACGCCTTTAAGGGAACCTTATTCCTAGAAGATGTCCCTTTTCTGTATTCTTCACTAGCCGGCTCTTAATCCTTATTTCTGAAAGATGTTATTATCTTGTTCTGTTCCTTTATTACTGAATTCCTTATACCCTCAATTCTCATCATTCCTGAACGATGTCACTTTTATTCTTTTGTTCTGGTCTCTTATTCCTGAAAGATGCTCTTATTTCTGGATTCCTTAAGGCCCGGTATTACCAAGTCCAGTTAGCCTTTATCTGACAGTTCAAATTTGTTATCACCATGATGGTTACCCATGCTATTTGTTTTCACCAACTGTCAGATAAATACTAACTGGCCGTGGTAATACCGGGCCTGAATCCTCTATCTTTATTCCTGGAAGATGTTACTTTTATTCTTTTGTTCTGATCCCTTATTCCTGAAAGATGTCGGGACCCATGCTTTAGTATGGGCAATTTTCGAATACTGAAACATGGTAATCGCAATAAAGGAAAGTTAACTGCTCCGAAGTGTTTTCAGCGCCTTCTAAATATCTTGAAACCATGTTTCTCTTGCCCCTTCAACCCAATGACGGCTTCCATTTTTAAAAATCTACTTTTCACTAAAACGAACTTGTCTTATTTTGTTGAGAAATCTTTACTTATTTGCTTCTTCTCGTGTAATAATATTATTTGCAATTCTAGCGGGGTGCGCATACATGCACGTGGTGATTATACAAAATAGAGACATTCATCTTTACTATCTCTTTCTCTGTTCACTCTCACCAGTAATGTAATTGAATCAGAATGTATAGGCCTACAAACTCAAAGAGAAAGATTTTATTCTATTTAATAATTATTAAATTCTATTTTAGTGATTTCAGTCAATTTTGAGATAAAACGTCAATAAATTCCAAGAATGTGATGAAATTCTTTGAGGTTTTATCTTAAGGGGGGGGGGGGGGACAACACTGAAAATCATAAATTTTACATTTTACACCCGATCGAATTGATTTTTTTGTTGTGGTCACACATTACCAACAAAAAATACAAAGTTACATTTCTTCTTTTCTTTTCTTTTTTAAAAATTATTTGGCCCCTACCTAAATATTTTCAATTGCACGGAGATACTTTTTTTCCAGAAAACGGCTTGAGATAAGTATAGTTTTAAAAAATCTCATATTCTTCTCGAAAGTGCATTAGGCAAAGTTATGCATTGGTGTTACTTGAAAAAAAAAATGTAGGAATGATAAATTTATCTATTTCACACTTTTTTTTCTTCAAAGTTTTTCATTTTTTTTCTTATTCAAGAATTTTTTAATTCATATTTTTTTAAATATACACTGTTGATAATGCAAAACTTTGTTTATTATTCAGTTCATAAAATACACACAAAAAATGTGCAAATCCGTCATCCAGTGGAATAGATTTCATTTACATTCTTCATCTTAAAAAACGTTTGTTTGAAAAAATGATGACGAGAAAACAGCCATCAAACATTTAACTGTATTCCGTTCTGAAGCTAATTTGGTTCGACACTATATGATTAAAAGTTAAATATAAAAAATACTAGTGGATCAATCCACATTATTTCTTCAGTAGCCCACAAAGGATATTTGAAATAAATTGATCATAAAAAAGGTGAATTCCAACAAATGGACATATTTTCAGTGTAGTCCCCCCTTAACTGATTGAATACACAAAACTAGAATGTCATACTAATTGACCATTGCAGATGGGCGCGACTTATACGAAGCAGGGGAAATTTTAGATACCTTGATTGGTTATTTCTCTATTTTTCCCTGCTACACTGTCCACTTGATTGGTTTTTATATTTTGTGACATCACGAGGGCGGACGATCTACAATGGTCAATTGAAAAACATAACATTACTTTGAAGGTGATATACTTTCTTATTCGATTACACTGGCTCGTGAGCATAGAAAAAGATAATAGAGATGATGTCTCTATTTAAGTATACATCAAGATACAATTGGAATTTTTCAGTGTTTAAATGTTTTACCAGTTACTTACTTGTTCAAGTATAGATTCATTCTTAAATATTATTTTTCCGACTTATATAAAACACCAGTTGACACTCCATTTAATACCAGGCTCCAAAAACTTGAATTATTCCGATTACCTCTTTTCAATAACAAAAATGGTAAAAGAAGATTGGAATATGCAATACCTTCAATATTCAATGACATACCTGTTGAGTTAAGAAAAATGAATAGATATGCTCAAATTAAAAAAGAAATTAAAGCTTTCATCATAAATTCAGTTAATTTCACATAATTTAGTATCTACGTTAATTACTTATGGTACCGCATATTTTTTGTCATTAATTTTAATTTTTGTTAGGGTCAATCACAGCATATGTTGATATAATATGGAAATTCTAGAATTAGTTTCCCATTGGTTGCCTTATTTTCATTTTCATGCTCATTATCATTTAACCTATCGAAGTGAATTGTGTTTTAATATGAGTTTATTAAATATTAGCATAGTAAATCACAGTGTATTTTGTTTTTCATCGTTTGAACCACGATAAGCCACTATGGCTTAGTGAACGAGAGTTCAAACCGTATTACTTTATTGTATAATTCAATTTGTGACAATAAAAAAAAAAAAAAGTAAGCACAGTGCTGCACCCCCTTATTATGCAATCATACAAGAAAAGTTCACTATGAATGAGAACACTTTGTTATCTAACAATGTTTATACGTCGTTGATTCTCCGAATCAGGAAATAACTGCATTGTGTATTGTACTACTACGTGTGACAATGCACTTTTTTTCTTCGAAAAAACAAATCTTTTGTCGTTTTATTTCCTTATTCGTCGATTCGAAATGTTATGCAAATTGTCGTTAACATAATGGATCTACATTTTTCCTAGATATAATGATAAAAATTAGGAGTATTGATAAAAACCGTGCTTATATTTTTTGAATTATTTAATTGGAGAATGGCCTTGTATGAGGAGGACAAAATATTCATTTTTTCCAGTCAATAATGCTTCTTACAGAAAAACAAAATGACAAACAATTTGAACCACGGAAATTGAGGAAACCAGAATTATCTTTGTTTTATTCAACAATGAATAAAAATAAAATACACAAAGTTCAGTTTAGATGTCACTTATTGTTTCAAGTTACATTCAACAATGTCACAACAATTTGTTAGCAGGGGCGGACCGGGAGAAATGGGCCCTGGTGGAGAGAGGGAAGGAGGAGGAGTAGATTAAAAATAGAGGCCCAGAGAAAAAAAATGAAGAACAATTCATTTTCACAAAAATTGCCCGGCTTAGTAGTAGAATAACATTTCGGAAAGGGTTCCACAAAACTTGAATTGTAAATATGCATAATATTAATTATTGATTCACGTATAATATTGCAATTGACGACTCGCATAGACTCCGCCCCTTTGACGTAAGAAATCATACCATCCAATCAACAGGGCTGTTAGAACTGTGGTCAAATTCAAATATCCAATGCGGGGTATCTTGAAATTACTACAAATGATATAGATCCAACTAGCCGACTGGTTAAGCCACGCCTATTTCGAGTCGTCAATTGCTCACACAAAATAGTCCTTTTTCATATTTCTGGTGGAACGGAATAAAAAAAAAGAACATAAGTTTCAAATCAGCTATGTAGACTTCGATGACATTTCATTTTACCGACACCTCAATTCGCATACCCTGTGACTTTGCTCAAAACACTTGATTGTCTTACCTAATCCCAAGAGTCCCATCAGCAGCGAGATGGCGCCGCCGAGAAAACAGAGGAGTATCGCGTGTTCGGGACCCATCCCCTTCACCGACTGGTAGGTGAGGAGCGAAGCGATGGCTGTCGGTCCCATCGGCACGTCCTTGCTGCTGCCCATGAAGATGTACAGGAAACAGCCGAAGAAGGAGCCGTACAGGCCGTACTGTGGGATAGAGAAAACATGGAATGGTGAAAAGAGAAGAGAAAATATGGAATTACCAACTTGTGGGAAAGAGTTTCATTATTTCACATGGTCATCAGTGACTAAGAGCCAATGATCGTCTTCTTTCTTTGAATTGTATTGAAAACTAATTGACGAATCGCAGTCTCCAGCCCCTTGACGTCACAAATCATACCGTACAATCAACAGGGCTGTTGGAACTGTAGTCAAATTCAAATATTCAATCGGGGTATCTTAAAATGACCATAAAAGATATAGATCCAACTGGTGAAGTCACGCCCATTTCGAGTCGTCAATTGCGCAGGAAGTTTACTACAGTATATAGCCCATGTCATAGTTTTGAAAGCCGGTTAGTTGATGGTGAAACTGGTTTGGCGGAAATTTCCCCTTCTGTTATCCCATTCAAGGACCTCTAGGAGACCAGAACGACTCCTGAAGGTGGCACACAGTACTGCACCGAAACGTCGAGATACCAGGGCCAGGATTCACAAAGAGTCCGACTTCTAGGACGTCTTAAGTTGGAACTATTTTAATGAGTTCGGACCAATATTGGTCTTAAGTTGGGACCATTTTACTGAGATTAGGACTAATATTGGTCCTAACTCAGTAAAATATGCTCCCAACTTAATTAATAAGACGTTCTAAAGACAGGACTCTTTGTGAATGCGGGCCAGTTATTTTTCAGAACCACCCACTCTCATCACAGAAGGGCAAATTTTCGTAACCCAGTCTCATATGATATTACAATATTCGATCATTTATAACATATATTTGTGAAGTGTAATTACCTGTGGAGGAAGTCCGGCAATGTTGGAATATGCCAGTGACTGGGGGATGACGGTCAGACCGACTGTAATACCGGCCACGAGATCGCCGATAAAGTCGGTACTGTTGTACTTTGGTAACCAGGACAACACCGGTACTCGTCGATACAGCATCTTCTTCGTCAGTCCTCTCTTCGCCTTCTCCTTCGCCCACGGTACGATCGCTTTCAATTTCTGTTTGGCTGATTGCTTCTCTTTCTCGGTTTCGGTCACTGTGAAGAAATAGAATACATGTTGTTTCAGTTACTCGTATTCGCTACTGGAATGTATAATGCGCTCACGGGTGAGTCGGGAGCAAATTGACTAAAGGATGTGATGCAATTTCATGTGAAATAATGTCTTTTTGGGAAAAGTTCTATTTTCCGTTTCAGAAAAAGCCTGTTCAGAATAACCTTGTTGATATATCGGATATCAAATCAGTATTATTCACCAACATTGATTGGACCCCTATTTCTTTCTTTTGACCTTTTTTACCCTGTCAAAGTGCCATGCCATCCGTGCTATAGCCTGGCTAATACCACAATAATAGTCTATTAAATGCAAGTTTTTACGTTCAAATTCAAGTGAAATAACTTCTTTTTGAGAAAAGTTCTGTTTTTTGTTTCAGATAAAGAAAAATAATCCATCCGATAACTTTGTTGACCGCGTTCCATTTTTAAATACAATTCAATAATGAGAGAACAATGTAGCGTGAAAGAAAAATTTTCAAGCGCGCAAGAAGAATAGCCAAGCATATTGACTTCAGCTATAGTTGCGTCTAGTCTTGCTCGTAAATGAGCTCCTACACGCGATATGGCCGGCTAAGTGTATACTCTCAACAATGGCAAATTTGTAATTGATGCCATTATTATAATTTGTCTTTCCACTCATTTCTCATGACTTCTTCTTCAGTTTAACACGAGCTGTAAACCTGCAATTTTCTCCTTAGAATACTCAGAGATGGGCAAAGATAGTATAAGCTTGTGGTACAAGATATACAATATACTTTTAGAATCTTGAAGGTAAAAATTACAAGATACGTTTTTTTTTTTTTTTTGTAGAATTTTGTAGGAAATTTAGTCTGAAAAGTGATTTCATTAATTTGATAGGTATTTTAGCCTTAAAAGGATCTATTGCCATTCTGAGAAACCATTTGGACTCATCACTTTCTTAGCATAATTATTCTTCATTTTTTTTTTTTCAATTATTTTTCAATTATTTTCATATCTCTGTTCATATTATTACTTCTTCATATCAGGCTACTGTTTATTACTCTCTCATTATTTCCTACAATCATTTTTTTATCAATCATTCATGTGTGATTTATTATTATTGTGTGTTTTTTCTACTTCATTAATTTTGTATTTGATTATTATTATGTGTCAAAAGGCATTCATGTATACCATGGCATAGTCTAATGAAGATCTATATATATAGCTCATCGATACAGAGATCCATAACTAGTGATTCTGACTGAAACTCTTCATGTTGAAACCTTCTGAAAGTTCCCGAAACTCTTCATAATCGGACTTGAATCTCTGAAATGTATTACTTTTACAAATTATTGTCATGAGTTCACTGCATTGAGCCTGTACTGTAAAACTTGTTGTAGTTACAGATAATATTCAAAACGGAGTGAAGTACGCGGTTCATCTTTCCATTTCGAACATCAGGGCCCAGATTCACGAAAGGTCATAACTTTGATCCGGCTCACTCAAAGTTACGACAATTTCTAGAGATCTAATACCATATCTGATCTATTATTTTTGATTTTTTAACCCTAATTTTTGATTAAATTCATTATTATTATTATCTATCTATCATTTATTAAAATTGAAAAATCAAAAAATATAGATCAAATGAAGGGATCAGAAGCAAAGTGGACCGACATACTTTTTTTTCTCAAAATGATCTATTTGAACCACTCCATTCTTAGGCCTATTGTGTTATTTCTGTGTTTTTTTTTACATTTTTTCATTCCCCAGTTTTAGAAGTTTAAACATGGGGAATAAGCTTTCTGGCCCCCATTTTTGAGCTAAACGGACTAACCCACATTGGAAGTGTTTTGTTTTGACTTTTGGGTTGAACCACTTTGCTTCTTTTCCCTTCAAATATGGTGTTATCTCTAGAAATTGTCGTAACTTTAAGTTGGATCAAAATTATGACCTTTTGTGAATTCGGCCCCAGCTCACTTTCCTCAAGAATGAGGACAAAGAAAAACTCCAAGTAACATCTGTAATCACATGAGCTCCATGACCATATATCTCCGAGCATTCACCACATTGTTTTTTATTCAAAGGACATAAAAACCTTATACCAGATTTTAATAAATGATGACTGTTTATTTTTCTAATTTTGGAGGAGACTATATAGATATCATCATCTCAATTTCAGAAATTATAATTAATTTATTTGCCCTCCAGAACCCTCCTCTTTTTTCTGAGTCGTGACTTGGACATTACTCGATTCTGTTTTTGTTTCCAAACATTGGTAATGCTTACGTCATGACTCGTGGTCTCCGGAGGACAAATAAATCAATGACATTTTCTGAAATTGAAATGATGATTTCTGGTTTACTGCAAAATTAGGGAAATAAATCATCAAGATCAGGTTTCAGGGTTGTGATGTCCTTGAAAGCAAGCATGGTTCTTTTAAAAATGGCGGAGTTCATCTTCATTATTTTTTTCTATGTTCACGAACCTGTGCAATTGAATAAAAAGTAGAAGGTATATCAACCCCAAGATAATTTTATTCTTTTTAATTAATATGACATTCTATTTTTTGAATTCAATCAGTTTTAAGATACTACATCAATGAATACCAAGATAAAATTCATTGACGAATCATCTTGAAATTTTTTTTTTTTAATAACATCGAAACTTGATACAAAATCATTGTTCCCCAATTAAGGCTATGGATAAACTGATCGAATTCACAAAAATAGAACCTCGTAATAATTAAAGAGCATAACATTATCTTGGTGTTGAACTTTTCATTGAATTACACTACTGGTTCATGAACACAGAAATAAATTCCAAGGATGAATTTATCTATTTTTCAAGCACCGTGCATCCACCCCATTAAGAGTCTATAAGGGTCGATGTCGAGAAAGGTCAGTTTTTTTGGTGATAGGTTTTGAACGGTATGAGATATCAGAATTACAATACAAAGAAAACACATCTATCTTTATAATACCTCCAAAGTTATATAGAATATAACTATATGAGTCATGTCACATTATTGTCAAGCGTATATGACGAGCAAATGTTTTTTTTTAGCTGTATTTATCATTCAACTCTTACAATTGTACATAAATGCGCAGTGGCAAGTTCCCTATGTATCGCTATCTCACGGTCTCCTTAACCCTCTGACGGAATAACTTTAACCCTATTTCATCACCCTCAAAACCACTTCTACTAAGCCCATTCCAGTCCCTACTTGTCCTATTCAAGAAAGAGAATTTATCGACATCTAATCTAGCCCCCTTAACAATTACCGCTCTATTCGACCTCGCCTACCTCGATACCCTGACTCATTTCTTTCTATCAACTCATGCAGCTCCCCCCATCCCCCCTCTCCCTCCATTACCCTGAAGAAATTACATAGACGATCCTCCTTTCTCCGTATTTCCAAATCCTGCCTTCCCAAGTCTCGCATCATCTCAGATGGACTCTCAAATTACGCTTGATACGCGTATTCTCGCAAATACACTTGACAGTTAACCGATATGAGTTTAATAGTTATAACTTATACCATCTTGAAGGTATTGAAAGTATTTGTGTTTTTTCTTCTCATTAAAATTTTGATAGCTCATACCGTTCAAAAGCTATCATCAAAAAACTGATATTTCGCCAAATCGACTCCCATGTACTCTCACCTTACATTGACATTGCCATTCACATGTTCACATTCACATTCACATGAGCCATTCACATGCCTCCACTTACATATGCAGTCGCTGCTCGCGTTGTGCCGTTGTCGGTAGCTCATTGTCGGTGTCGGTGGCTCCGTCTTCTGGTTGCCTATGAAATACCCCAGGTTGGCCTCGTCTTGCTTGTCCATGTCGTCCGGGGCTCTGGGCGTGTACATGGCGCTCTCTCAACAATCAACTGAAAAAAAAAACGTTCCCATTGTTGATACATTGTTTAGTTGATTTTGTGTATTGAGACGTGTGGCCGAGTGGTTGATACATTGAACTGTCATTCAGGAGACTGGGGTTCGATTAACACCGTGGTCGACCATCCTGACAGGGGTTTTTCGTGGTTTACCTCTATCGTTCAGATCAATACTGGGATGGTTCCTTAACAAAAGGCCTCAACCGACTCCTCCCCACTAGACAAAAACACCTGATGAAATAAACCTTCATCTCATCATCCACCGACGCCAATAGATCGTGATCATCATTAGAGTATGGACTAGTATACATGAAAACTAGTGTAGTGGTATTCTAAGTCTATGCTATAAAATTGCATTTTTCCCCTCAAAAAAGTGTAGGACCGATTTCTCTCATTAACAATAGGGATATATTATAGTATTACATCAATGTCCAGAGAAATTTTCAAGTCGTTTTTTTTTACTTTTTCCGAAGTGTATGTCGTTCACAGAAACCAACGAGAATAATAAACTAGAAAACATAAAAATAAAGTCTGATTTTTCCCAGTGAATGCAATTATGTCTTCGCCACGGTCATTCAACAAAATGAATATTTTTTCAATTCATATTGGGTTTAACGACGTACTCTAATCATGGACTTACTGTTTCACAAGTCCATGTATTACGAGTATCATGAAAAATGTGCATGTTTATAAACATTATATATATATATATATATATATATATATATATATATATATATATATATATATATATATATATATATATATATATATATATATAATGTTTATCAAATCAAAATTCCGTCAAGAAGATGATATTTCCAAATTTAAAATGTTATCAAGAGCAGATTTACTACGTGAAAATGAAGTTGGCCCCACATGACTGTGTGCATTGATCTTTTTCAAATTTTATTTCATTTCTTTTTTTTATAATGATATTTATATGTTTTTTGTTTTGTTTTTTCTCATTGTATTACTCCATTATGTTATTTTATTCCAATTTTCTATTCCTTAAATGTTATATTTCATTATTCCCGTATGTTAATTTAGTTATCTTAGTTTAGGCTGGTGGTGGCACATGTTGTTACGGGGCTTGCTCTATTCTCACCACCAGCGATACACAACATTTAAAATTCACATGTATTATAATGTATTGTGTATCAAATAAATAAATAATAAATAATAATAAACATTATAAACAATGAGCATTTTAAATTTGCTTTTTATGGTTTGTTCCTTCTCGAGTCAATTTATACAATACGAATACAGTTTGATTAGCAAATACGTTTCTACAACACATTTGACATTTTAGCTATCTGACAATGATAAATAAATTATGTATAGGCCTATTTTGTACTTTATAATTACCTCGAAAAAACTTTATTGCTAATTAAGCTATATTTGCATAATACTCATAAAAGCACATTGATTTCCATGTATTACAATCATACAAATTTGAATTATACATTTTATAATCCATAATAATAAAAGATGACCAATTTAAAAAAAAAAAAATGGAAAAACCTTTAGAATGATCCATCTTTTTGGCGGCCCCAATCGACCGTCTCTTTTATCAAACATCTTTAACGATCGGGTATGTCATACCGTCAACAGTAAATCATAAAACAAACGAGGTAACATAACAATGTTGTAAATTATTCCGTATACGTGCATTTCTGACGATTTCAGCTCTAGTTACCTTAGTCAATATAGTTCATTGCATTGTTGATTACTTGTTTACACGATAATGAAAACTCCGAGCGACCGTCTCCCCTATCTAACAACACTATCGCACGGGTGATTCGATCCTTCATCTCATGTGTAATTTGTATTCACGAGATATAAAGGTTCCGAGCGACCGTCTCCTTTATCTCACAAAACTATCGTTTGGGTGGTTCGATCCTTCATCCATCATGTGTCATTTGTATTCACGAGATATAAAGGTTCCGA
Source organism: Brachyptera risi (assembly GCA_964007535.1). Lineage (NCBI taxonomy): Eukaryota > Metazoa > Arthropoda > Insecta > Plecoptera > Taeniopterygidae > Brachyptera > Brachyptera risi. Next base: position 29,805,280 of record OZ023337.1, read on the forward strand.
GCGACCGTTCCCCCTACACCACGGCACTATCGCACGGGTGGTTCGCTCCTTCTCTCGTTGATACGTGTATAGGCCTACTCAGCTATTGCCCTTTAAACGTTATTCCTTCAAAAGTAAATACTATTTATTATCGTGAGTGATGTTTATGATGACGTTTGTACATTCTACTTTCGTTGTGTAGGTTAGTAGAGTTATCCGAGAGAGAAGAAGGTAGTCTATAACCAATAAATAAACATAAGAACGTCGCTAATTGTATTTGAATAGTATATCCAAGTATTTAAGGGGACATTGATAGCTATTTTCTCATAATTTCGATATTTTTTTTTGCGCTCGATTGATAGTATAATGTTCCAATAATTATATACTGCAAGACTCATCGAATTATTCGAAGTGGTTATAATTATATACATTTTTGTATTGATCACTTTGTAGGCCTACTACTCAAATTTCAATGCGACCCATTTTTGACACATTTATTTCAAATGAGTTTATCTCAGAATATTGTTTTTTCAAACGCCGGTACCTGGATCTCTGAAACTATTGTAGATAATTCCTTCAAATTTTTACCACATGTAGGTACAAGTGTGCCATACTTGTGTAGAGCTTTTTTTCTGTATACTTTTGATATCATCAGAAATAAAAATTGTTATATGCTCAAAAATCTATGTTTTTTTTGGACACTTTCTAAAAAAATTTTAAATTACATTTATTTTTTATTTTTAGATTTTTTAATTTTCCAGTGCAAGTGTACAAAGGTCTCAAAGTGTACTCAAAGGTCGCACGAAACTTTTACAGTAGTTACTTAAGTAACTACTGTAAAAGTTTCGTGCATTTACCTTCTATAGTTTGTGAGAAACATGTACCGGCGAAGTGCCAA
>OZ023337.1:29811156-29973656 GCA_964007535.1 Brachyptera risi
ACGGATACTAATTGAAATCTAACTAAAACATACGTGACGCAATGCGAATGTTTATTATTAACCGACAGTTTTCTAGAAATCATTTCGCTGAATTATATGATGCAATTCAACTACAATTTATCTAAACTGTGTAAGTCAGTATAGTTCTTATGTTATGGCCCTTTTTGTTCACCAAGTCTAGTTAGTCTCATAATGAGAGTTAATGGAAGCGGGGTATAACCAACAATTAACAATTAACGGCCAGTTAAAGCTCATCGGCAATATGGTAATTCCGAGATGAAATCTGTTGTTTTGAACCACTTTGTTCTAGCACATTTATGACAGTTAAAAGATGGAATGCGATATCTTTAATTGAATTACCCCAAATAATCTTATAATTCGAAATTAATCATGATTCAATCAATCTGGCCCTACTTGAATTGAAGTATAATTTAAACAATGCAAATCAAAATCATGCCCAATATAGATAATTGTTGACACTTTGCTCATTATTTTCTCTTATTAGTCGAATAATCCCAAATAGGCTCCTAATTTGACATTACCATCCGATCAATCTGGCCACACTTGAATTGAGCCTAATTCGAACTAAAATCGTAATCATATGTCTGGAAGATAACTCTTGACATATCGTAAATTGATGGAATGTTATTCTCAGAGTGATCCATTTTATAGCTGTCAATCATCACAAAGTATGTAGTTTTTCTTTTTCTTTATTCAAACAGAGTCCGTGTGATTACGGATTTCAGGGAGATTTCAAGAAGATTTCATGACAAGTGTATAAACCAGATTTCAGGAGTTGTTAACCCCTCGTGAAAATCTATTCGAAAATAAAAACTCGATAAGGGCCCGGTATTACCACGGCCAGTTAGTATTTATCTGAGAGTTGGTGAAAACAAATAGCATAGGTAACCATGGTGATAACAAGTTTGAATTGTCAGATAAAGGCTAACTGGACTTGGTAATACCGGGCCTAAGAAATTTAAACTTGTAGGTTAAATATCTCTGTGACCCAGAATTGAAATTATATTTATTGATATCGTCTTTAAAACATCAACAATAATGTAGTTCAATTACCACTTCACATTTTATGTGAGAGCTTCGTACAATTATCACCATTGGGATAATTTCATGAAAATATGAAGGTGTTATTATAATTATCATAGGCTCATGTTATTGTATGAATTGTTTATTTTGTTAATGTCAGATAATTTCATACTTCATTTTAATTTAATTTTAATTTCTTCATTTTCTTTGATTACAATGAAATATACGTATGTAGATGAATTAACTGACTGTTATCCATATTGACGACTAATTTTGGTTCCATTTATATTCTCAGACAATTTTGTGATGATCATTCTGAAGATTTTTCAGCGTGAGCCAAATTTGTAGTTATATTTCGAAAAACATATCTATACCAGATATGAATTATTGAACTTTTAATAATTATTCCTGAACATATATAGCCTAACTAGATTTTCACTGTTTACAGTTGCCATGCTACAATATTATAATCAATTATTTCCCGTGCGGTGTGGACATTGTAGATGTCCCTTGTAGATACTTCGTCCGAACGATCCTAATTTTTCGTCCTCAGCCTAATTCAAGAAAATATACGACTTCGCGTAACTGTAAAAAATGTAACACTTTGTTATCATCTTTTCTAAGAAATTATTAAAACAAACGATATTTCACCTTCCGGATGTATTGTTATCGATAAGTCAATTCTGAAATATAATATAGAACAATTGATAATATAAGAAATTACTTTTCGAATTACATAAAATCTTGAAAAATCTCAAGATTTTTGAATTTGAAAGACTTTCAATTTTTCTTGCTACAGACAGACAGTACGGTCGTGGTGTCAATTAGTACAATGTTTCTAGTCTTAAATGTACTGTATGGATAATTATTAATATTTGGTGACGAGACAGCATCGAAGTCTTGAAACAACAAAGAAGTGTTGCTTCAAAACGGTCTTACTAATTCATATTTTGCTTTGTTCAAGTAAACATTGATTGTACATCAATTTATAAAAAAAAATTCCAACCCTGGCATTATTACCTTGGGAGTCATTGTTTTTAGGATGAAATATCTTATTTTTAATTATTCTTTGACGTGGTAAGATCGCCCTTGTGATGCCCCATTCAAACAATCCTATTTTTCATTCATTGCCTTAATTGGGGAACAATGATTTTGTATCAAGTTTAGATGTTATTAAAAAAAAAAAAAATTGTAAAACTTCAAATCGATTGATGTTCAATAGGGATAAAACTAGAAGATATTGATTTTTTCTATCCTATAATTAGCACTGATTTATAGGTATAGCTAATCTCTCGGGTATCAGCCAATGTCAATAAACTTGTCGATGATCAGTTAATTTGGTACACTGGCCTAATTTGATAGTCTATAACCACTGTTCAAACAAGGAAAACGAGATTTTTAGGATTTTTAACGATTTATCTTTCTTATCATAAGACTGACAAGGCCGTTTTTATTTCATTTCATTTCATTTATTCATTGGTCCAAATTGATCATTGCATAGGATTATGCGAATAATATATTTATTCATTTCATTTTTATTCATTTATTATTCCAAGTTGATCCTTACATTTCTGACTAACGTAAACATAAAAAAATCAGGTAAATGCACCATATATGGTAGGTCAGGAATATTACATGAAATATAATAATAATAATATGGCAATGAACGTGTCATTTCCACGCATACTCTACAGTCAACACGAAAATCTTATATTATAACAAATTAAGAATAACAGTTCATTTCATAATGCACAGTATGGTCTTATTTTTTATAAATACTCAACACCATCTGATTGTCGTATAATATAATAAAATAAAAAGTTAATGATAATAATGATAGAATGTTGTTATGTTGATGATAAAACTCGAATAGTATAGATCCAGATACTTGTCTGGTCATACTATCTAATGTGATTTGTCATTGGCATTCTGTCAATTATTCATCAATGGTGTAGAATGATTTATCAACAAAATAAGTTTTGAGAGCCATTTTAAAAGCATAAAGTGAGTCAATCGATTTAATATAGCCTGGTAAAGCGTTATATACAATATAATACCTTGGTATATATGTATCGTCTAGCTGGCTGTTATTAGTAGGCCTAATTGCTTGGCGACCCCACCAACAGCTATGTTATTCGGGGGTACGAATGAGCAGGTGATAGATGAATGGAGTGACTGAATGAATGAATAATGAATGGAGATACTCGAACCCACGCCTTACTTGACTTCAGTTTATAAAGCAATGTCCTGACTGATTAAACCTGATCATTATACCTTTGTTCACTTTCAATTTTCATGTTTTGATGACTGATATAAAAAAATAGTTTCTTCCCGAAGATTTACTTTTAATTTTTTTCAGAATTATTTTCAATAATCAAAGAATATGTACCAGTTTTGTCAATCGAAATGATGTAAATAATATCAACTGGGAATTAATCTAATAATAGGTCTATGGAATAGTATTCGAAGAGTATTTGAACGCACATAAATTATTAATGCCAATGTTTTCATTGGCAGACGCTATATGGACCGTCGATCTATGTCACACATGCGGACGTTGTTGTTGTTGTTGTTGCACGCACGGTTAGTCTCAACTAACCCAAATAAACCCAATCCAGATGAGCAAGTGCCGGAATTACCAACGTGGGAGTAGCTCTAACCGGCAGTTTAAAGTTGATATCACCATGGTTACCCATGTTATTTGGTTTCACCAACTCTCAGATTAAAGCTAACTGGACTTGGTGATCCCGGACCTTGTTCAACCCAGTCTGATCTAAACTGACTATAAATCAACCAAACAGTCATCCTAAACTTGACTTATTCAATCTAAACTGACTCAAATCAACTAAACTAAGTTTCAACTCACTTTTGAACTTTTTGTTTAGATCCAGAACCTACTTCCGGTCCCATGAATGTCCACTTCGGTTTTTATTACATATGGATTATCATTTATTTATTTATACTGAGCTGTCAGTAACCATCATTGTATATTCATTAATTATGGTCACGAACAGCGGTTGAAGTTAATTGCTTTTGAATAATAAAAATGGATGGTAATATCGCCCTTGTGGTGCCCCGCACATATAAAGTACCATTAAATCGAGTTTGACATATCAATAAAAGAAGAAATAAAAGATGCATTCTTCATGGTTTGACGTTTTCAACCATCAGTAAAATGTTTTACTTCACATTCTATATTTAGAAAATTATTCATTTATTTATTTTTCAGCCATTTTTTTCCAGACAAAATGTATTTTAAACGATACTGAACTTAAATTTAATATGTATACTGCATCGTGTATGTACAAATGTTATCTAAGAGCGCTAAAAACTGTTGTTTCGGATGGAATCGACCCTCTCTCTTATTTAATGGGCTCTGAAAGTCGGGCGTCTCGAGTGACTAAACTCTATAAAGGTATGACAAATTTAATCTAGCTGGTATCTTTTTGCAAGATTTTATTTTCATATTTCATGAAAGCAGTATAATAACCGTGACAACATAATCGTTCGATTGGAAATTTAATTCCTTCATGATACATTACTAACTTTCAAGTTACTTTTTAACCAATTTCGTTTAGAATCAGGAATGTTTGAATGTGACGACTATACCGCTGCTGATGATTACTGTTTCCTACAGGCTTCTGTCACATAACAAATGACAAACAATCGTCACCATAGCAATACAGCAAACTGGTGGACTATCACATTTTGTGATTGTTTAATTCCAACTAGTGGACATTGTTGTCTGCCTCTTTTAAAAACACAGTTCAGAAACATGGCGCTTTAAGGTACGTTCATAGAGCCACGGCAACACGAATTTGCCGTGCCGTCAAAATGAATGAGCCAATCACAGACTTGCCGGGCTTGTCGTTCACTGGGGCCTTGAAAGTTGAATCAAGTTGAACATTTTGCCGGACGACAAACTTGCCGTGATGACGTAGTTTACATCACGGCCACGTTTATACTCGAACTATGTGTTCTGCGTACGAACTATCGACTGTCAAACTCGATCACTATCGACGTTGCCATGGTTATCGCATCGATTCGATATATAATTGCCTTGAGTCGGCGATAGTTTGCCGTGGTAGTATGAACGGTACAAATCATTTGACGTCCAACGGCGCCCGACAAGATTGCCGGCCGGCAAAAATGCCGTGGCTCTATGAACCTACCTTTATACAACTATATCTTTTATTTCATCAGCCCAACTATATAACCAATTGCCACAACATATTGAAGAAAGCAATTTCAGCTGCTAGTTTCAAAATAAATGTGTGTATAGCTTCTTGAAAATCAACATTTACTATGACGTTCGAAGTTACCTATAGAGTGACAATTATTGTTTTTTTAAACGTATTTGTGATTTTAACCCCTTAATGGCTTGTTTCCACATTGCAGGTATAGTCCACGGGAATGAAATGAATCAATAAATAATTCCATCATTTAGTGACGACCCGGTCTCTTTCGTCAGTTCAGTACGTCGTTAAACCAATATCAATAAATTAGAAAAATTAATAAAAATGTGAAAATATATATAATACTCTCATAACTGAGACAAATGGTCGAGTGATTATTACACTGCACTGTCATTCAGGAGACCGGGGTTCGATTCCCGCCATGGTCGACCATCCAGACAGAGGTTTTTCGTGGTTTCCCTCTGTCGTTCAGATTGATACTGGGATGGTTCCTCAACGGTGGTCACGACCGACTCCTTCCCACCATCCAAAAATCTGATAAAATAACCTCCCATCTCATCATCTCATCATCTCATTAATCATCCACCGACGCCAATAGATCGTAGCCATCAGTATAGTGCGTCGTTAAAACTCAATATATATATATATATATATATATATATATATATATATATATATATATATATATATATATATATATACATATATATATATATATATATATATATATATATATATATATATATATATATATATATATATATATATATCAATAAATTTGACAAATTAATATAATTGTGAAAATAATAATATATATGATACTCTCATTCTCAATATAGGCCCTATTAGAAAAAATACAACACATTCTCTTTCTACAACTTTCCACTATTCTAAAACATCATCACGGGAATAACTGAATTGGGGAAATTTCTAGAACATTCGTCATCACCAATTAAATTGAAAACAAACTATTTTAAGTTTGTTTCACAATTGGAATTCAATGACTTCTATCGGCGTGTATCGGCGGTGACGCGCGCAGGAATTCTCGCCGAGGATTCACTTGTTCGTCCGATGACAGTAAACGGTGTGTTTTGTGTCATTTACATGATTATGTACGTCACTTACTTATAGGATGGTATTGTTGTGAAATCACAAATTTTATGCCGAATAACAATCGAACGTCTTTCTACCAGTGATGATCAAGGGAACTCGGACCTGATATTTTATTTTTTCACTTTTTTCATTTTTTTATTCATAATTTTGTATTAACTATATTTATTAATTTCATTAAGGCCTAATTATAACATTATAGGCCTATCACTAATTTAATTTGTGCATTTTGTATAATGATCAATTTTACATCTGCTGTCAAGGGAAAGAAGTAATCATTGCCCAAGAGACTTAGTTCAAAGTGGAAGATATCAACATTCGTGTGTTTATACTGAAAGACTTTTATCTACGGCGAAAAATTATGGTCACAGACAGCGCAGTCCTGGTGTTGAAGACCATTAGTTTTAAATAATCAAAATGGGGTGGTAAGATCGCCCTTGTGGTGCCCCGTCCAAACGATCCTATCTTTCATCCATAGCCTTAATTGGGGAACAATGATTTTGTATCAAGTTTCGATGTTATTAAAAAAAAAAAAAAAAAAAATTATTGTACAGTGTGATGAATACGGTACTAAAATAATTGTTTGTAGATGCTATTGATTCTTTGGTAAGGGGATTATTATCGTAGAGGTCCGCTCTGTTGTTTTTTCATAAAAGCTATTGTTTTTGTGTGTGAATAGCAGGTAGTTGTGAAATTCAAGCGGACTTCAGGCAAAGGGCATCTCTTTTTTCAATCACATTCATTTTAGAATGTTGTTTGTAATCATAAAAGTAATTTTTTTTCTAACGATTGGATGAATGAGAAGAATTAAAAATTCTACAGCACATTTATACACATATTCATCAAACTTTGACTCAGGGAAAATTCGATAAAAAAAAACATTGATTTCTTCTAAATTATTTTAAAGTTACAAAATGTAGTGAATCCTGAAAAAATGATGAAACTATTTCCAAAAATCATAATATCGGAGAAAAATTAAATTTCGAAAAATCCCTTTTTGTTAAAATCTGATAAGTTCAAGTAACGTGTGAGGAAAATAGCAGATTCAAACAAACCATCTTTGAGATAAATTAATATGAAACGGATTGAATTAATATTGTCAAGCATACATATAGTCTGCAGCCCCCTTAAGAAGAAGAATGGATAATTTGGTGAGCGACAATGAAAAGCCCATCTGACTCTTATGGCATTTCACATGAGTGTCCTTCTTTCTACTGGTCATCACGAGCATACTTTTATGGACATCATGATTTTGATAAGGATGGATTTTTATAATTTTATACATTTATCTGCGAGGGATAATTATGGTCACAGACAGCGCAGTCCCGGTGTTGAAGTTCATTGGTTTTAAATAATTGAAATGGGGTGGTAAGATCGCCCTTGTGATGCCCCGTCCAAACGATTCTATCTTTCATCCATAGCCTTAATTGGGGAACAATGATTTTTTATCAAGTTTCGATGTTATTAAAAAAAAAAAATATATATATATATATATATATATATATATATATATATATATATATATATATATATATATATTTATAATTTTCATTGAGGACTTTTATGAAGATAAAAAACAGAGTTTTTGGAGGAGGAATGGAGTATTTGATGGAGTTTCTGATGATAACTGCGATATTATAAGGGCCTTCTTTTTGGAGCAAAGGCGGCTATTTTCCTATATTTCATTCATAAAAATAGAAAATATATTATATCTCTGATAGTAGATCGGGTGGATCAATTTTAAAAAGCCAAAATCCGAAATACTGAAATTCTTCTAGGAAAATACTAGAGTTGTAAAAGTGAAAAAAATCTTACATTTTAATTGAATGTATACAAAATATTTACACGAATGATTTTGAAAATTTCATCGAATACATTATTTCTCTTTAGGGTTGTACGATCGCCCTTGTAAAACCCCGTCCGAAAGATCCTACCTCATCATCTTTAACTTTAATATACAGCGACTTTTTGTCAAGTTTCCGCGACTGCAACGAAAAAACACACTTAGTATCTTCACGTAAATACACATTGTGTTCACGTGAAAATACCTTTTTTTTTTAAAGTAAAAATGTATTCAATTATATTTCTCCATTTCATACAATACTCTCATTTATTTTCTTACACTGTGATTGTTTACTTAGGTAGTTTCTAATCTATTAATGGTGACTAGATTTAAAAAATGAGGATAAGTTGAAGCTAGCATTGAGTCACACGCGATCGACATACTTGTACAATGTACGTATGTTTGATAACACATTATCGAAGTATAAGGTCAAACTCATCATTTATTGTCACAAAGGTCAAGATTCATAACATTGCACAAATCTATTAAGATATAATAATTGTGAGGTCAAAAAATGTTTATACTGTATTTTATTTTGATGAATTGTTTGAAATTATGTATTGCCGCTCTCGGTAGCTCAGTCAGTTGAGGCACTGCTTCAGAATGTGAAGTCATCGTTGGGCATGACTACGAGTCCGTCATAAGGCATGGATTTTTGTAAACGTCCAATCACCTCATCACTTCTTAGTTTCATAATCACGTGCTCATTCGTACCTCCGTATAACCTAGCTGTTTTTGGGGTCGTTAAGTCAAAATTAATCATCAATCATGTATTGGTAAACTTGGAGTAATTTAAAGAGGGAAAAAAAATAGTACTGAGTAAGTTAATTACAAGTGAATCCCTTCACAAGACATGGATATAACATTACTCATTTATCATCCGTCCATTCGTACCCCCAAATAACTCAGCTGTAGTGGGGTCGTTAGGCGATCAATGAATCAATCTATGCCGGTATCAGTATTTTGTAACTATAGAGTTTTCTTTCAAATGTCAGGAGGTCGTGTTAAATAAAATTGAGAAAATGATGGCTAAATAATAGAATGTGTCATTTCTATTAATTGTGCTTAACGATTCCATCAAAGGTTAATGTTGATAAGTGACCGGCTTTATTGGTCTGATAACTTTGTTATAATGTCTTTAATTATTTATTTGTATTTATATTGGGTTTAACGACGCAATCTACTGATGACTACGATCTATTGGCGTCGGTGAATGATATATGAGATGATGGGATGATGAGATGAGAGGTTATTTTATTTGATGTTTTTGGATAGTGGGGAGGAGTCGGTCGTGGCCTGTTGTTAAGGAACCATTCTAGTATTGACTTGAACGATAGAGGGCCAAACCAAGAAAAACCCCTGTCAGGATGGTCGGCCATGGCGGGAATCGAACCCCGATCTCTTGAATGACGGTCCAGTGTATTACACACTCGGTCACTTGTCTCAGTGTTACAATATCGATGGTTACAGTATCGATTGGTAAAATATCGATTGGTTCAATATCGATTGGCACAATATCGATTGGTACAATATCGATTGGTACAATATCGATTGGTACAATATCAATTGGTACAATATCAATTGGTACAATATCGATTGGTACAATATCGATTGGTGCAATATCGATTGGAACAATATCGATTGGTACAATATCGATTGGTACAATATCGATTGGTACAATATCGATTGGTACAATATCGATTGGTACAATCAACAGGCGCTAAATGACCTCGCTGTCGATGCGCCTTAAAACTCTAATATTCATTCATTCAATATCGATTGGTACAATATCGATTGGTACAATATCAATTGGTACAATATCGATTATTACAATATCAATTGTTATAATATATATTATTACTATATTAATTTGTATACATTTACCGTCGATAGTAGAATTGAAACAAGTGCCATCTTCAGGCGAGGTCGACCAGATCTTAGACGGTATGGACTATAATTAATTAATTATACTTGCGGATATGAGGTTTATGATGAATACTATATTCTCTTACTACAAAAGGGGCGTATAATTCAATCATGCCTACTCCATAAGTAAGTGTATGAAACTGAAACGTATGTTTATTCAAGCAGATTCTAGAAACATCTGGATTTTTCTATTCTCACAGAATCATCCTTCAGAATCTAGATATCTGTAGACTTGAATATCAATACATAGTTGATATATAACTTATTTTATAACTTCGGAAACGAATACAGAATATACATTATCACAATATCATGGTGCACTCTATCTATCGGTCAAATCTATCGTAAAACAATTACGAGCCAAATACAAATAGCCGAATACAAATGCCAGCGGACAATTTGCCAGGCACCTGTTTTAGGGGGAGAGGACAATTTGCCAGGCTTGACTGTGGGGGAGGACATTTTCCAGACAAAGTTTGGGGGGAGGACAATTTTCCAGACAAAGTTTGGGGGGAGGACAATTTTCCAGGCGCAGTTCGATATATTGCAAGGGGGAGGACAATTTGCCAGGCGCAGTTCGATATATTGCAGGGGGAGGACAATTTTCCTGGCGCAGTTCGATATATTGCAGGGGGGCGGACAATTTGCCTGGCAAATTGTCCGCCCCCCACAACTTTGTTTGGCAAATTGCCACCCCCCATGATCTAGCCTGGTAAATTGTCCTCTCTCCCTGAAACAGGTGTCTGGCAAATTGTCCGCATGCCAAATTGTCCGTACACCCTTAAGAATATAGGTGACGACCGACTCCTTCCTACTATTCAAAAACACCTAATAAAATAACCTTTCATCCCACCATCCCATCATCTCATATATCATTCACCGACGCCAATAGATCTCAGTCATCAGTACAGTGCATCGTCATAAACTTAATATTCATGAACAGATTAAACAAAGTAAACAAACTTCTTCTTTCGTGTTGTTAAAATACGTATATACAAGTTACTTCTTCATCATTTTTTTTATGCTTCAACACTAACAATTGAAATCTGTGTTTCCCCTGCGGTAAATGCTTGGCTGGCTATTGTCACATGACTTGCTGAGTGGCTGCAATTGCATGGTATTACGTGTGCGCTTACCTTCATATAATCTAACTATTGTATATGCTAGTGCAATGAACTGATGGCAATATACACAATTGCATTTCAAAGCTTTCAAATCATTCAAATACATTTGTTTCGATCTTGTCTTGTTGTTTCACTGCTTGAATAACCGCATCATATTTATATATTACTGTTGTTGTTTGCATTTATTCTTTGTTATTTCTATTATTATGATTATTTATTTTTGTAGTTCTCCCCCTCTTGGATACTTTCATACTGGTTAATTCATTCTCCTCCTCTCCCACACACAGGCTTCTGCTTATGGGGGTCTTGCTTCAATTTATTATCATTATTATATTATTATTATCATTATCATTTTTTATGTAACCAATTTAACGTTATGTCTGTAATGAATTGATTTATATCAAGCATTATTATTGAATGAATGAAAAAAAAAATACAATACTGTTAATAAATTCTAACGAATAATAACGATATCAATTTCTCGGATTTTAGAGAAAACCAGAAATCAATATCTCAGTTTCAGAAATTAGTTTCAAAACCTTTCATCCATATAGCCTTAATTATAGGAAACAATTTGTATCAAGTTTCGATATTATTACAAAATGAAAAATAAAAATTAGAATTACGGTAATTAATGTGTCCTCTAGAGCCCGGGCTTTTTCTGAGTCGTTGTAGGCGGTAGACCCAACTTGATTTTTTTTCATGTTTTTCATGTTTTTTTTCAGTGCGTTGTTATACCCAATTCAAATACTGAATATACATTCTAAATATACACGTGATTTTCGCTCAGAAACACAACGGCGTCTTTCAAAAGCGGTAATTATTTAATGCTGCATCGAGTTTCTCTACAATTGGAACGTATTTCACAAATATTCAATTGGTATTTGTTTCGTGGGTGAAAATATTCCCACTAAAAAAAAAAAATCGAAGGAAGATTTTGAAGACAAAGAAAATAATCGAAGAAAGGAAGATCGAAGTTTCTTTTTTTTCAACAGGAATAATTGAATATTTTCATCTTTCCTGAACTCATTGGTTCAGGATTCATATTTCGTCAAATTATTTAAATTTCGAATTATCATGGCCTACATATATACTCGAATCCATACGAGAGAATTGGTTGTCTACCAATTCGGAAAAATGAAAAATATGACCGTTTTATTTGTATAGCTGTGATATTTCCAGGGTGTATATATATATTATGATTTTTTTCAGGACGAGGTTCACGATAAAAAACAAGACTACATCTTTCAAAATCCTGAAAGTTCCAGCGAGATCAAGCGAATACCAGAGTTTTAAGATACATTTAGTTGGTAGACGACCTTGTTCGTTAGTGGATACAAGTATTATTATCAAGAATTTTATGAGGTATTTCAAACGGTAGCAAAATTGTGTTCTTATCACTAGGAATCTGTCTCGAACTCCTGATAAGGAATGTGGATTGGAAAGAAGATTTTTTTTTAGAGACTTTCATTATGAATGATAACATGATGATGATGATAATCGTTTTAGAAACGATCCCACCAATAGTTATATTATTTTGGGGTACGAATGAGCGGTTATGAATGATGGTTCCAACAGAAATGTAACAATTTACAAAACTGTGATTTGATTTTACTTCTGTTTTCATGGTAATGCTTTGAATTACAGACCTAATCGGGCTATATATTATTTATTCATTCATTTATGTTCCTCTTTTATGATCAACATATTGTAATAAACCCAAGATTGTATGGTGCTAATGAGAAATAATCAGTGGACGCAGATGATAGGAATTGTATATGGCAAAATATTATGAGAGTAATAATATAATAATAAAATAGTAATGAATGATAGTTGAACAATTAAAATTTTTTTTTTTAAAGATTTTTTATTGCACAAAATATAAAAGCACAAATCATAATATTATATTATATATAATAAATGCACAATGATGACGGTATTGATAATAATAATATCAATAATGATAGTGATACTGAAATGAACATAAGAAAAATAATAAATATATAAATAGTAAAAATAACGAGGCTTGATAAAAAAGGAAAGTAGGTATATTACTGAGTGTAAGAAAGAAGAAATCTTGTGTTTGCACTCTGATTAAAGGGACTGAAATTTTAAAATAAGTCTTCATTCCATGAATATAATTATGACCATGGCCAAGAGACTGTTATGATAAAAAAAATAGCTGATAATAACTTGAAGACAATATTGATCGGGCACAATTTTATAAATTTGTCTTAATTCACAGTTTCAAAGCAATTGTGTTCTTCATAAATTCACGGAGAGAATAACTTTTTATTCATTCACGAAACGAATATATAATATATTTATATCAATCCATAAACATATCTCACTTCATGATATCAAGATGAAAAAGAAAGTTCAAAAAAGTTTCTAGATGAAATTGAATCACTCGAAAAATGTATCACTATTTTCATCTAGAATACCGAGATACGTGGCCGAGTGGTAACATACTGAACCGTCATTCGGGAGACCGGGGTTCGTTTCCCGCCATGATCGACCATCCTGACAGGGGTTTTTCGTGGTTTTCCTCTGTCGTTCAGGTTGATACTGGGATGGTTTCTTAACAACAGGCCACGACCGACTCCTTCTCACCATCCAAAACACCTATTGAAATACCCTTTCACCTCATCATCCCATCATCTCATTCATCATCCACCGACGCCAATAGATCGTAGTCATCAGTACAGCGCGTCGTTAAAACTCAATATATAAATACAAATATATATATATATATATATATGTATATATATATATATATATATATATATATATATATATATCATCTAGTATAAAATGAATTCAATCGATATGTTCATATAAAATCATGATTATTATATTTGTGTAGGAATATTTTCGTATTGAATTCCACATATGATTAAACTCGATAAACTCTTCGAAAAGTAAAAATTGATAATTGCTATCATTAAACTTTGTTATCATAACTTTGTTATTTCTTCGTTGAAGTACAAGTACCTCATGCCAAGTTTTACTTCTTGATACAAAAAAATACAAATATCATCAGTTTAGAAATATAAAATTGCATTTCACGTCCACATTAATAACAGCCTTCTAGTAATCAATTTCTATTTCACAATTATAGATATTCTCAATAATTGTTACCACTCAATTACGTTAGCAATAAACTCAAAACAAATTGTGATGGAACGTATTTCAAAATAATAACAATCTTTTAAGAAAGTTGTGATTTATGTTTTTTTTTTTAATTTGCTTTCATGAGAATTAAATACATTTCTATTAGTCGGTTGTAGCAAGTGATAGTCAAGTATAATGAGATGAGCGTAGCGAAGATTGAAAAAAAATGGCTTGGTTCTTTTTTTTTAAATTTTGTGCGTGGCATACAGGTCAGGAAAAAATTCTAATCAACTTGAAACTGTTTTTACATAATGCTGTCATACCAGAATGGATTGAGATTGTTTTTCAAACAAATCGGTCGTACGGTTTTACCGGAAAAAATCGGAAAGTTGGAAAATCCCCATGAGAAAATAACCCGGATGGAAAATACTTCGAATATCAAAATTTTTCAAAAGATACAAATTTTTACTGAATATGAGAAACACTATCATACATATTTTCAGTGAAATTCACAACAATCGGATGAGAAAAAAAAAAAAAAAACGCAACAAAAGTATACATTTGATTGATTACTGGAATCATTCAGTTTTGCAAAGTGTATATGCAACAGGTTGCAGATTAAAAATATCAACAAGTTGCATGCAAGGTTTTTGAACGTTTGAAGTAATCCAATGTCCGTATATGTGGATTGAGCTGTCAGAATATTTTTCATTCTAGATTTCCATACTTCTGAGCTCATCTAACAACGCATATCCCGCGTTTTCCTAATTATAGTCAATTATTTACTATTATTATTAGTTGATTATTATTGGAACAATAGGCCTATATGTCACCATAAGGGTGATAACAGTTAAATTCGATAATCAGTTGATAAAACCGGCTCTCAAGTAATTAAAATTGCTTCGTTTCTCAGATAAAATTTATTTTCGAAAGTAGGGTACAAAAGTACAAAAGTAGAGTATCTTTTACAGTGTATAATTTTCTCATTGATTTCGCAACGTGACACCAAATCGATCTTCTCCAATCACTATTATTATTATTGTTGTTGTTGGCGACTTCATTTGTCGAAAATTCTTACATCTAGCCTTGAGGTTAATTTGAGGTTGAAAACCATTTGGACGAGGCAACACAAGGGCGATCGTACTTATCAATTACAGTAATCAAATTGTAAAATAAAATTTTTATCGAAAAAAGTTTCAAATGGAATCAATTGGTTGCTATATCTCATATTAATTGAATATGAGAATCAAACATCTGTAGTCCTAAACTAAATGTTTGAGTACCGTTATTGGAAAGTTATTTATTCAAAAACGTACCGTACAGCTTAATTTTACGAAGTTTAACCATTTTGATTGAATATAATGTATTATTTTCTCAGCTTGGGATTGCATTTTCAATTGAATTTGAAATACACATAATTATTCCTTATAATCATCTTAAAGAACATTCTTCCCAAAGTAATGTTATTATTCAAGTTAGAAATAAAAAAATTCCTCACTTCCAATTCAACTTTTTTCATTTTCTAGAATGATATTACTCAAGTTGGAAATCAAAAAATTCCTCACTTCCAATTCAACATTTTTCATTTTCTAGAATGATATTATTCAAGTTGGAAATAAAAAAATTCCTCACTTCCAATCCAACATTTTTCATTTTCTAGAATGAAATTATTCAAGTTGGAAATCAAAAAATTCCTCACTTCCAATTCAACTATTTAAATTTTCTAGAATGATATTATCACTTACCAATGAATTCCACACTAAAACTGACTGTAAAATATAAACACTCAATATCCCGCACAGCCGCTAGTACTCAGTATGTCTGGGTAAACGCGTGTTCGACTCGGTGTGTCAGCTATTAGCGATTGTAGTCAACTGAAGCGCGGCCCTCACACGATCTCGTTCAAATATCAGCAATCCGTGCCGCTCTGACGTCACACTCAGTCGACCAATCAGGTTGCGAGGATTCATTCGGAGCCTGCCATTGGTCGACGAGTGCGGGGTGCAAAACAAGACAATCGCGATGTTGATCAATATCTTGTTAAATTTGATTATTTGATAAATGTTGTCTGGTTTATTATTTTTTTTCCGGATCTGACTAGTTGATGAAAAAACAGATTGATTGAATTAAATAGATGAAATAGATGATTTGTTACGAATTAAAAATGATTCATCTTTCAATTAATTGTCAATGCATCATTAATACCATCCCCCCTTCCGCTTTATTCACTTGCTACTGAATTGAAAAGAAAAACATAGACGTATTCATATATATATATATATATATTTATATATATATATATATATATATATATATATATATATATATATATATATATATATATATATATATATATTTGTATATATATATATATATATATATATATATATATATATATATATATATATATATATATGTATATATATATATATATATATATATATATATATATATATATATATATATATATAAATATATATATATATATATATATATATATATATATATATATATATATATATATATATATATATATATATATATAAATATATATATATATATATATATATATATATATATATATATATATATATATATATATATTCACACTCTCATGAAGATTCTGTGAAACACTTGATCAAGTTTACTGCATATGGATGAATATCAATTCACTAGGAAATGAAAATTCTAAAAAAATATATATGTATATTGATGTTAAATCCAGGAATGATTGCAATCAAAATAAAATAATGATAACAACTTGAAATGGAAGAAAAAAGAACAATGCGTTCGATGTGCGAATAATCAAACAGATAGAAATAGGATTGATGATCAATAATAAAGAACAACAAGACAGAGTGGTGATAGCAATGAAATGAAGTGAAGAAATCATGCATCGCTTGAAATTTGTCACAAACCTCGAAGGACGCGAGTAAAACAATATATATATATATAATTATATATATATATATATATATATATATATATATATATATATATATATATATATATATATATATATATATATATATATATATATATATACATTTGTTGTGATATCTAAATTTATTAAAATACCATTCGAAGAAATTGTGAATCTTCTCTAAGATTATTCATCTTCGAATACTTATTGTGAATTGTGATTCAATAAATCATACATCATAAAATGAGAATATAGTCATTAAAAAAAGGTGAGGATTGAATTTGATCGATTTCTAAGAGAAGAAGTGAAATAATATAAATTTTGAAAATATAAACTTTGATATAATTATAATGGAGATCTTGAAATAGTATTTATAGACATAGTTACCGGTTGGCACAGTAGCTGAGTGGTTAGCTCACTTGCTTCGTGTGACCCGGAAGGTGAAGGGACATATCGGACCCGGTTCGATCCCCGCCACCGTCCATCTTTACAGGGGTTTTTCGTGGTTTCCCTCTGTAATCTAGGCTAATGCCGGGATGGTTCCCACAATATAGGCCACGACCGCTTCCTTCCCACTATCCTTCCCAGTACCCATATAAAACCTTCATCTCATCATCCCATCAATCATTCATCCGACGCCAATAGATCTTAGTAATCATTACAGTGCGTCGTTAAAACCCAATATAAAAGAAAAAAATGTACCGGTAATATACAATTGATGTGACTATCAGTCAAATAGTTATTTGCGACTATTAAATATCCATGACTAACAATGGTACCAACTATATGACAAGAAATACATATTTTACTACCTCATATTCATTAATACTTACCTTATTTGCCTTGTCCTGGTGTGATGTAAACGACTATGTATAAAGGAATGATTTATTAATTTTAAAATGTCTATAAATAACTAGGTATTTACATACACTCAATTCCTTAAATCACTTCGAATCTTTGCATTTTTCGAATTACTTTGCTTTGATCTGAATGAAATGTATATATTTGAAATCCATTCAAACTGCATGTCTAATCAATAACTGATATTCGAAAATGAAATCTATTTTTTTTTTGAATCGGAAATAATCACTAAAAATTATTCTAGCTCCATTAGGTTATACTTTACTGCAATATATATATACATATATACATATACATATATATATATATATATATATATATATATATATATATATATATATATATATATATATATATATATATATATATATATCAATATATATATATATATATATATATATATATATATATATATATATATATATATATATATATATAAATATATATAACCGGCACAGTAGCTGAGTGGTTAGCTCACTTGGTTCGTGATCCGGAAGGTGAAGGGACATATCAGACCCGGTTCGATCCCCGTTACCGTCCATCTTTACAGGGGTTTTTCGTGGTTTCCCTCTGTAGTCTAGGCTGTTGCCGGGATGGTTCTCACAATAAAGGCCACGACCGCTTCCTTCCCACTATCCTTCCCACTACCCATAAAAAACCTTCATCTCATCATTCCATCATCTCATTAATCATCCATCCGACGTCAATAGATCTTAGTAATCATTACAGTGCGTCGTTAAAACCCAATAAAAAAATAAAAAATTATATATATATATATATATATATATATATATATATATATATATATATATATATATATATATATATATATATAACGTATTTTGTATCCCATGTTATTACATACTTTTTCATATAGCTATTAGATAAAAGTATATTTTGGCGCTAACTAACATAATTCAACGGATCAAAACCCCCGAGCACTACTCTTAATTAACCGGCAAGACTGTCAATCGGAACCGTCACCAATCAACAGTTGATCCACAGCTCTATAATGATACCTTATTCCAGTTTCTCGTATAATTTAATGTACAAAAAAGGAAGGAAGCTGTACAATTGTAAGGAGCTACCACCTTGAAAAGCGTAACGTTATTTTTCAACCTTGTGTATGCGATGTCTACAGCCTTAGACTGAAGATTAAATAATAGTTACGATGGAATTGAAGTGTAAATCATGTTTCAAAGATTCTGAGAGAAGATTGCCGACTTAGAATTCGTATATATCCATGAGTACATAAAGACGTGAGCATCAAGTAGGCCTACTATTGGGTTCAATTTTATCTTTGAATATGTGCTCTTGTATGGAATGATGATATCTGATCGCTTTAGACTGATTCTTTATTAAAACACAATGAAAAAAAAAATTGTTTCCGAATTAAATATATATATATATATATATATATATATATATATATATATATATATATATATATATATATATATATATTCAATATTATATATATATACATATCTATATTCACATATATATAAATAAATAAATATATATATATATATATATATATATATATATATATATATATATATATATATATATATATATATGGTAAATTTGTCCTTATACGCTAATTTTGCCACGGTTAAAATGCATTTTGGGTTCTAAAAAGAACCTGTTTTTGCGACGTTTCGCCGGAATTTCACCCGGCATCTTCAAGCGATGGTGGTAAGCAGTCGAATGGCTGAAATATATATATATATATATATATATATATATATATATATATATATATATATATATATATATATATATATATTTAATACATATATTTTTTTCATTCATATTCATATTTGGTTCAACGGCGCACTGTACTGATGACTACGATCTATTGGCGTCGGTGAATGATATATGAGATCGTGGGATGATGAGATGAAATATTATTTTTTTAGATGTTTTTGAATAGTGGGAAGGAGTCCCCTATTGTTAAGGAACTTCCAGTATTGACCTGAACGACAGAGGAAAACCACGAAAAAACCTCTGTCATGATGTTCGACCATGGGCGGGAATCGAACTTTGGTCTCCCGAATGACAATTCAGTGTGCTGACCACTGGTCGCAGTAAAAGTAATTATATGCCAATATAAATTAACGAATTTATTCCACTTTGGCTTCAATTTTGTAATGCGACGTATTGCAATATTACACTATAAGTACGTGTAATGAAAATAAAAAGTGTACATTATTGTTGAACTGTACTTTCTATTGATTTATCCTCACTCGAGATTACGTCTTCAATTAACATGAAGAGTAACACATATGACTCATCTTAGCAATGACTTTCCAGTTGGCTTACTTCGGTTCAACCTGTGTACTCAAGAGAGGTTACGATCGGTCGTTTGTTCTATCCCACATCAATAGCGCACGGGTGGTTCGCGCCTTCATATCTCGCGGATACAAGTATAGGCCTGATAAAACGTACTTGATGATTCGTATTATTTATGTTACACACATGTTTATGTTATTGACATAATTTCTGTTCGCAAGTGTTACACATGTTTTCTACAAACATTGGAATACAAAATTCACATTTGATTTTGTATGGTTTTAGTGTCATAAATTGTCGAACTGAATGAATAAATTTGAATTAAATTTTGAATAAAAAGTGTAGAAAAGGTTTTTCAAAGTTGATAATGAATTAATTGATTAATAAGTTGAAGTTAAAATAAGAATTGAAACAAAATTCCACAAGTAGGATTCAAAAGTTATACTCACCTAGAAGTGTTTCTTGCATATAGCCTCAAATAAGTATACCTTTTAAGAGTCGATAAAGCAGTCCTACCTTTTAGTTCTGTGTATGCTATTTTTATCTAATCTGATATATCTCAAATACTTTTTTTTTCTTCCAATCACATCGAAACTTGAAACAAAATCATTGTTACCCAATTAAGGCTATGGATTAAAGGTAGGATCGTTTGGACGGGGCACCACAAGGACAATCTTACCACCTCATTTTTTTTTACGTCCCATATACTGTGCCGAATTGAACGAAAATAAATATCAAAAAAATATTATTCTATATTTCGAGCTTGTGAGTAAATTAAATTGAATACATTCGTTGTTTGTTGTTTTCACCATGAAAAATAATAAATTCTCTTCATTTCTTGCTCTTCAAAAATAGAAAAGTCGGCAATATGATCGGATTTTAACGCAAAAACATAGCTAGTATGCTCATAATTGAATTCTGAAAATTAGAACAAATTTGAATTTATTTTTCGAACATTTTAACTTTATACTGGAAATTGGAAAATACTATTTTCGTACATAAATACATTTGGCCTAATTACGTGCTATTAGTAGTTCTATAATTGGTAATAATACATCAACTAAGATGATTAAATGATGCATAGAAATGAGCCCATAATATAATAATTAAATCCTGGTATCCCTATAGTTTGTTGAAGAAAAAAATCTATTTCTGAAATATGATTCATGGAAATTCACATCCATACATAATCATGCATTCATAAATTAAAGCCTGTCTCATGAATATATATAAAATGAATGTTCACACCCCCAATTATGCTAATTCTCACTCGAAAACATATTTTACATACACTAGGCAAACGCGTTATGTGTTGCCGCGTTGATGGATGAGCTGGAACATATCAACTTATCTTTGGATTGGTTATTATATATATATACACCTTGAGATCCAAACCATTACATCACTGCCATCTTATTTTCCATTAATAATTTATATGATAATAAAAAAGGCTTTGTTTCAATCGTTTACAATCAAGTGGTGACACTTGTTGCTTTGATTTAATAGGTATCTTAATAGCTTTGAATAATTAGCACAAATAACATTATATATTTTTTTACATCGAAACGGCTGATCCGATTTGAGTGAAAGTTCGGAATAATGTGCATTATTACGTTTTTCGAGTTCTGTGAAAATTTGAGAAATTTCTGAGAACATTCACTTTGTCATTTTTTCCGCCTGGCTTATTCATATGGGTTTTTTGAAAACTTCAAAATGATTTATCTCTAGAATTGTTGAATCGATTTTTCCTCAAAACTATACAGCATCAAGTCAGATAGGGGTGTGCCAAGTTTCATCATGATCTAAATTTCTGTTTGACCTGTAGAGCGCGAAAAAAAAAAAAAAACACATTCGATTTTTCAAGTACAGTAAAATTGAGTCTTCGCTACGCTCATCCAATAAATAACCCCACTTTGATATTCCTAACATAAAACGGTCTTGGTGAACATAGTTTTTCCTTATTGAATACCAGGTGCTGTATGAATAAATTACAGCTATGATTAAGTCACTTCTTGGAATATGATATTTTGAAATATGGCATACATAATTGTCCATTAAATGACTTTATATTAACTTGAAGTCAATAAAACTCAGTTACCTCATTCAGTTAACTCGACAATGAATTCAAGTCGGTCGTGGGTTCAAATCTCGCATGTTTTTTTCCCCATTTCCCTACAACATTCTTCATAATTTATCTTCTTATTATATTGGGTTTTAACGGCGCACTGTAATGATGACTAAGATCTATTGGCGTCGTATGGATGATTAATGAGATGATGTGATGGTGAGATGAAGGTTTTTATGGGTAGTGGGAAGGATAGTGGGAAGGAAGCGGTCGTGGCCTATATTGTGGAAACCATCCCGGCATTAGCCTAGACTACAGAGGGAAACCACGAAAAACCCCTGTAAAGACGGACGGTAGCGGGGATCGAACCGGGTCCGACATGCCCATCTACCTCCCGGGTCACATGGAGCAAGTGCGCTAACCACTCAGCTACATGTGCCGGTCATAATTTATCGATTCATAACTCTGAGAAACATAGTTTCTTCCATCAAATTTCTCAAAATGAGAGGTGATATTGTTTGAAACTTATTTTACCCATTTTGAAAATCCAAATTTCATTTCAGGAATGGAATACAAATCTATATTAACTGAGTTGTCGATATTGATTCCATTCCAGATCTATTGGCGTCGGTGAATGATGAATGCGATTTTGAGCAGACGATATTTTGGATTTTGTATAGTGAGAATGAGTTGGTCGTGGGCTGTGACTTGGACGACTGTGTGAAACCAATAAAAAAAAACTTAGGCAAGATCGTTGACAGTGGCGGAAATCAAACCCAAGTTCTCTTGAATCACAGTTCGTTTTCCAGTTTCGTTTCCCCTCTCAGTAACAACTATATAATCGATCATATAGTAAATTACAAAAACACCAAAAAAATATTCGTATTAACCCAAAGAATTGTAACTTTCAAATTGTTAACTTCATACCTGTATTGTATTGATTGTGAGAGAAAAATTAATTAAGATTAAAAGATTGAAAATTAAAAAATTAGTTAAGATAATGAAACTGCCTCAATGAGCCATTTAGGCCTAATCACGTGACTCTGACGTCACTGTTTCGCCGCAGAATCCGTCTGCTATTGTGTGTATAGTAAACAGCAAGTAATCGATTAGCAGTCGACCTATTGACCTTTGCCAATTGTTGCGAGATTCAATTAAATGTTATTTATGTTTCAGGAGAGGTACAAACACCGTGGTTAACGAGGGGTTTTGAGAGTAGGTAAATACTGATGATTATTGTTTGTTTGTTTGTTTGTTTGTTTTCTTAAGGCGTCCCCAGTTTCCGTATGGCAAGAAATATCCGCCAGGGTGATTTCAAAGATATAAGCGATCGTAAAACTAGAACCGTGCAAGATATAAAATCAACAGCTACATCATCTGGTGTATAAAATATTTGTTGAATTACTAATAAGTCAAATTTTATAATAACGAAATTGGGAAGATCACTTGTTGGATGAACGAAGCGAAAACTCAATTTCACCATACTCGGAAAAAAGTGCCATTTTTTCGCGCTTCACAGGTCAAACGAAAATTTAAAACCAGTTGAAACCTGGCATACATGAGTGTGCTTATCTAATTCGATACTGTATAGTTTTGAGGTACAATCGGTTGAACCACTTCTGAGAAAACCAATTTCAAAGTTTTCAAAAATCCCATAAGAATAACCCAGAGGAAAAAATCGTCAAAAATATTTCTTTCAAGAGAATTTTTAATATGATCATGATGCACATTATTCCAAACTTTCACTCAAATCGAATCAGCCGTTTTGATGCAGAAAAATAAATGACGTTAAGTTTAAATCACTAGAAGCTATTAAGATACCACATCAAATCCAAGCAACAGGTGTCACCAATTAATTGGAAACGATCAGAACAAAGCCTTCTTCATCATCATAGAAAATAATCAGGAAATAGGATGGCAGTGGTGTAATTTTATGGATCTCAAGGTGGATATAATATATAATAACCAATCCGTGGATAAGTTGATATGTTACAGCTCATCCATCAACGCGGCAACACATAACGCGTTTGCCTAGTGTATATTCATCATTAATCGAGAATATTTTAGAACAAACTTCTCTGCACGGCGTGAAGCAGTTTCACTTCAATATGTTCATCCGGAAAGCCACTGCGATTGTTTATATGTTATGTCAACACTGAAAATATGAATACCCCTGAACTTTCCCAGCAACAGCTAGGTTACACGGGGATACGATTCCGGATGCATTTTTTGTACCGAGACGCGTGGCCGAGTGGTAACACACTGAACCGTCATTCGGAAGACCGGGGTTCGATTCCCGCCATGGTCGACCATTCTGACAGGGGTTTCTCGTGGTTTTCCTCTGTCGTTCATATCAATACTGGGATAGTTCCTTAACAACTGGCCACGACCGACTCCTTCCCACCATCCAAAACACCTAAAAAATAACCTTTCATCTCATCTTCCCATCATCTCATTCATCATCCACCAACGCCTATAGATCGTAGCCATCAGTTTAGTGCGTCGTTAAAACCTAATATATATATATATATATATATGAATTTTGTATAGTATAAAACTGCTTTACAAAATGCAGAGGAGTATCTTCTAAAATACCGGTATAGGGCCTACTGTCGATTCACAATATGCTCTATGTTATTAAAATGACGCAATCAATTGATTGCAAAAATAGCGGGTGTTGTACCATAACAAACAACCAATATTTCCACTCTTGATATCATAAAATTTTCAAAATTCAAAATTTTCACAATGTAAAATTTTCTAAATTTTAATTCTGAGCATTTTCATCCAAGTCAAATATTGTCTGCATCTTGTGATGTAAATTTGTTGATATTGTGTCATGTACTTTCAAAATTGTGAAATCGTTCACATCTGTGAAATCTCCCTGGCGGGAACTTGTTGCCCTATGAAGACTGAAGACGCCTTATATTCAAGTAATGATTGATTGATTATTTGAGAAGTACATTCTCTTCTAGTCCGATATCTATAAACGTCAAATCAGCGAGTTTTTTAAGGGCACTATATCCGTATTGGAAACATTACATCAATGAGAAAGTATAAACATTCGAAATGAAAATAGTTGACGTTGTAAAAAATTTATGAAATCATATTTTGAACATTTATATATTGAACAAGAAAGTTGCAACTGACAAATCGATTTTGAAAATTCAATATGAATGCAGAGCAGGCTACGTTTTCTGCATATAGTTAATTGATAGTTAATATAAGTAGACATTGACTGATGGCAGCCGAGGGGTGAACAACTAATATTTGTGTACACTTGATTATTGATTTTCTTGAGTCTCATCGTGATTTTTTTTTATTCGCGTGATTTTTTTTTATTCTCGTGATTTTGTCTTCTATTCGCGCGATTTGTTTTCGATTGATTCGCGTGACTTTTTTTTCACTTGATTTTTTTATTCGCGTGATTTTTTTGGTTTTGCATGATTCTTGCCTGATTTGGGTGATTTTTTTTTCATTTATGTGATTTTTTTATCGGCTTGATTTTTTTTATTTGTGTGATTTTTTTTATTCCAGTGATTCTTTTTCGTTCGCATGGTTCTTGCTTGATTTGTGTGGTTTTTTTTTTAATTCGCGTGATTTTTTTTTTTTTTTTAAATGTACACCTGATTTTTTTCAGTTTATCCCTCAATGACAGCTTCACGATTATTTTTCTTTCAATTCTATAGCTTGATGTATGGTCGGCCAGAGCTGCTTATAAATTCATCAGTTTACTATTCACTATCACACTTTTAATTATTATTAATTAATTATTGTGTTATCAATCATTCTCTCTGGAGTAACATCTTTACTCGGGGTGACTTGGGTAAGACCATCCTCACAGTGTCGGTGTCTCGTCCGAAAGATCCTACCTCTTCATCTTTTGCCTCAAGTAAGGAAAAATAATTTATATTGGGTTTTAATTTTTCATAGTTTGCTCAACGACCCCACCATCAGCTAGGTCATACGGGGGTACGAATGAGATTGTATCGATAATGAAACTAAATGAAGTGATGACAAGTGTATAAAGTACGTTTTCAAAAGAGTGGTCTAATACGAGACTCGAACTCACGTCTAACGGTGATTTCGGTTAATATCGAGGTGCCTTACAGTTGACTGATTTTCATTGCCAATGGGAAATAATGATTGATAAATCATAAAAAAATTTTGCCACGAGCTTATGAAAATTCAACATCACCTCATGTTTAAAACGTTTTTCCCTTTAAATTGTATTTCTATTTTACCTCACCTTCAAAGCTGTCACGGTTAAATCTGTGATGTTGGTAATAACCACAAACACTCGTGACTTGAAGTATACTCTTGTTTCAGTGAGAGGAGGCCCGAACCCCCCGCTCGCTAGAGGTGTGAGATAGGGGAGACGGTCGCTCGGAACCTTCTTTCGCGGATACATGTACAATGATACATCTTCCTCTAGATATCACTGTGACTTCCTCAAAGCTCTCAATTCTTTTATTTATTTCATCAATAATTTCATTCAGAAAAAACGTTACAAATAATAATCTGGATTTTAATAACGTATTCTGTTATTGTTTATGTTAAGAGGGCATATGATTCGATTTATAAATAACATTAATTCTATGGTGATAACTTTGGAATGGTGAAACAAAATCCCCATATACACTAGATGTGGTTGGGGTAGTCGAAGTCTATGAATATTGTATCGATCGGAAATTCAAATTGGAACGGCATCCTTAATTTTAATTAATTTTATAATTTTTCCTCCTAAACATGAAATATCAATATGTTAATGTCTCGATCATTTTCTAGTTAGATCATCGATCATCGATCATTCTCGCCCATATAGCGGCCGTTATGGTAACTGCTACTCTTTCAATATTATTTTCAACTACCACAAAACGTTTCAATGCACACCAAACTTTGGTCGCTCGATTCGAAGATAAAAATCATCAGCGAAGATGCGGACTCTTAAGACTTGACGTGAAACAACAGTTGCGTGCGGATCAGTTCACGTCATGATGGAAATGATTACGATAATGAAACATGTTGAATTATGATTCAAGGAAAACAGTAGGAATTAGCAATACGAAAACAGGATTCTTCGGTCTGCAAAACAGCGCAACATAATTGCTCATGGTCATTGGGGTCCCAGATTCATTTTCGTATAATCTATATGAAAAACAAACTATATTTACAAACTACATTTACACAGTGTACGTTTGATATGTATCAACTGTGAACAAATAGTTGAGAAATAAATAAATGAATAAATAAATGAAAAATAAAATATACATCATCTATTATGATATACTGAATATATATACCATGCAGTACGAAATTTTGAATGAGTATGGGGAAGGGTGTTTGAACGTGGGTTTTTGTGATAATTGTCATTTTTAATTCCTGTAATGTAATTAATTAATGTCCTGTAATTGTCCTTTTTCCTGTCATCGCTTCAACATTTCACTATCATACGCTGAGCTCGAGCGAGTGAAGGAACTTTGACCTGAATGGGGGGAAGGGGGTGGAGCGTGATTGAAAATATGAAGGTAATATATATCCAGGCGCTATATATATATATGTATATATATATATATATTTATATATATATGTGTGTACATTTAAATATATATATATATATATATATATATATATATATTCATATATATATATACATATATATATATATATATATATATATATATATATATATATATATATATATATATATTTATATATATATATATATATATATATATATATATATATATATATATATATATATATATATATATATATATATATTTATATATTATATTATATATTATATATATTAAATATCAACATTCAACCAACACAGAAATATACAATCACAACATCATGACTCGAACAATTTTATTATGAACAGTTTATTTTTTTATTTTTTTTTCGATATTTGGTGCACTTATGACGTGATCGAATCTCTTCAAGTGTTGGTTCCTGTAAACAAGGACAGCACCAGCATGTGGTGGTCATGCAGACGTTGCATGCTAGTGGCATGCACAACCTAAGGCCCAAAACATATTTACCACCATCGTGATTTAATTGTTGATCGATAATAAGCCAAGGTCAATATGTTTGCACTAATTATTACACTTTTTCATATGTGGTTAATTGTATTTAGTTACATATAAATTTATACGCCCTTTTTACTACGACGTACTGATGTGTCCTTGATGGGAGGAAGAAATCAAAATTATTCAATTGGAGTCTACTTCCTAGTCGGTCTTTTTTGAGTTAATTGTTCTGATTTTATTTTTATTTTTTTCAAATTGGCATGATTTTAGCAGTATGATTGTTTGAATTCGACTGGTATAATAAGGCGAAGTCGCTCCTGGTATCAAACTGGTTTACTTAAATAAATCAGCAATAATGATGCAAAAAAATATAATTACAATCACAAACATGAAATTTCTTTATATACTAGATCAGTCGAGGCGATATTCTTATCGGAAATAAATAAAATGGACAGCATTAGACGGCAGGATAAAGTTGAGTTGGGGCATTAACAACTCCTGGAATCTGGTGTACACTTGTAATGAAATTTTCCTGAAATCGCTTGGAATCTTCTTGACAATTTTATGTTATTTGACTATTCTTGACTATATTTACACAGTATACGTTTGTAATGTACCGAAAGTTGACAAATGGCTGAAAAATAAATAAAAACCCTTGAAATCTTCTTGAAATCCTATGAAATCTCCTTGAAATTCCTTGGAATCTGAAATCAGGTGTAACCAGATTTACCAGTTGTTCACCCCTCGCGCTGAGTGAAAATATTAAGAACATTGTGAAGGATGACAAGGATAACAACCAAGTGATGAGAATATTAAGGAGAGATAGATTCAGCAAATACGTTGTTCATGTTTTATCAATAGGACGGGAAAGAAAGGAAATGATTGAATCTATGATTGATGATAAGACTAAATTGATTTGCATTTCATATTACTGATCCTGAATAACTTTTCATCACGTGATCCACGATATACCCTCTCCCTCCCTCTCCCCCCTCTCTATCTCTCTCTCTCTCTATCTCTCCCTCCCTTTCTCCCTCTCTCTCTCTCTCGCTCTATCTCTCTCACTCTCCCCCCTCTCTATCTCTCTCTCTCTCTCTCTATCTCTCCCTCCCTCTCTCCCTCCCTCTCTCGCTCTATCTCTCTCACTCTCTCTTTCTCTCCCCCTCTCTCTCTCTCTCTATCTTCCCCCTTTTCTCCACCACTCTACTCCCCCCCTCCCTCCCTCTCTGATCACTCTCTCTCTCTCTTTCATCTCTCTTCCCCCCTCCCCTCCATCTCCTACTCGAAGTGTCCTCTCACTACTTGCAATTCAACCATGACCTTGAACTTAACAATGACCAACTTGACAACAAAGTAAACAACGACGGTCAAGTGCACAAGTTTCCAGATACAAGGAAAAAATAGAATGAATGCTTCATTAAAACTGACTTTGCAAAAATTACATTTTTTATATCACGTAATTATTGACTGTTCGAGTGACCTTGTAAAATATAAAGACATAAATGTCACTTTGTGTTTTGGGAAAAAACGAACAGGAAATCAAAATACAAAGTACATTAATCAGATTTTTTGTTGGATTTGAAAAATATAATTATGAATAGTTTGAAATATACAAGTACCATAACTAGTTGGTATGAAGATACTCAGCAAGAAGTTCAAGTCAGTCTTTCCTCCTTTTTTTATATCGGGTTTTAACGACGCACTGTAATGATGACTGAGATCTATTGGCGTCGGATGGATGATTAATGAGATGATGGAATGATGAGATGAAGTTTTTTTTGGGTAATGGGAAGGATAGTGGGAAGGAAGCGGTCGTGGCCTTTATATTGTGGGAACCATCCCGGCATTTGCCTAGACTACAGAGGGAAACCACGAGAAATCCCTGTAAAGATGGACGGTGGCGGGGATCGAACCGGGTCCGACGTGCCCACTACCTACTGGGTCACATGGAGCAAGTGCGTTAACCACTCAGCTACATGTGCCAGCCTTTCCTCCTTGTACCAGAATATGAATAAAACATATATACCGGCACATTTAATTCGGGGGGGGGGGGGGGGGAGGCGCATATCGTGCCTATTTAGATTTCCGCCACCGTCCACCTTTACACAATTTTTCGTGTTTTGCCTCTGTTATCTAGGCTAATGCCGGAATGGTTCCTGCAATTCAAGCCACGACCGTTTCCTTCCCATTACCATAATATAACCTTCATCTCATCATCCATCATCTCGTTCATCATTCATACGACGCCAATAGATCTTGGTTATAATCACATTGCGTCGTGAAAAACCATAGACCAAAGAATCTATGGTATTCTTTTGTATATGGTAAAACCCAGTAATAGGCCTATAAATGAATTAAAAAAGTAATTGGATTTGCGAATTGGGTATTTATGTTACCCGCTAGCGTCACTGGTTCAAGGTCAAATATATCCACATCAAACTCTTTATGCAAAACTCATCTATATTCAGCTGAAAAAAATGGGGGAAAATTTTAAAATAAAAATGTGTAAAAAGTGGAAAATATTTTCATATAGAAAAGTAAAGTTGAGTGAGGATTTATTGTTTAGAGCATGGACCAAGTTCATCCACCATTTGTAAAAAGGATTCTTTCCATCGACATTTCGTTTGATTGATGGAACATCAAGTTTTTCGAAAGATCATCTGTTCGAAATCAAGATCATTTGCTTCGTCGAAAATTCGGACCGGCACATGCAGCGCAGTGGTTAACACACTTGCTTCATGTGATCCGGGAGGTGAAGGGACATATATCAGACCCGGTTCGATCCCCGCCACCGTCCATCTTTACAGGGATTTCTCGTGGTTTCCCTCTGTAGTCTAGGCTAATGCCGGGATGGTTCCCACAATATAGGCCACGACCGCTTCCTTTCCACTATCCTTCCCATTACCTATAAAACCTTAATCTCATCATCCCATCATCTCATTAATCATTCATCCGACGCCAATAGATCTTAGCTATCATTATGGTGCGTCGTTAAAACCCAATATATATATTCGTAAGTTCGGTGTTTTGAAGGAATGGCATTTGGAAGTCATAGTATATATATTAATAACCACTATTTCAATGAAATGTGTAATAATATTATGAGGATAAGAGAACTAGATGAAGCAAAGAGAGAAGAAGAAGTTGGGAAGAAAGAGGAAAGAATGAGGAAGAATAAACGGTCAATTAATAAAACGTGTATAATGACATAAACTGTTGGCACGCCAATCTCAAGAGACAACATTCATATATCGAACTAAGTAATATGAAATACCTGTTATAGTAAGCATATTGACATTCAGTATTATTATTACATCATGTAGCCGGCAGGTATAATAGATAATAGTGGTTTCTGCCGGCACGATTAGTAGATCAATCGCTTGGGAGATGGGAAAAAACTGAGTCAGGCGTTGGCGCCGCGGCAAGATACGAAAATCTATACAAAAAAGTGGCAATATTCACAAATATAGGAGAATATTATCCTTGCAATAATAGGCTTCTTTCAAGTGATGTCACATATCATTGTGATGAATTCAAATATTTCTTATATTTTTTATAATATTTTTAATTTTTTTTTTTTTCAATTTTTTTTTTTTTAATTTTTTGTCTCGAAAATAAAAATTTTTCAAAAATGCAGATCAATAATATCATTGGATTGGTATTATTTCAAGTGATATATGATAAAAAAAACACAAAAAAAACAATATATATATATATATATATATATATATATATATATATACACATATATATTAGGTTTTAACGACGCACTGTAATGATGACTACGATCTATTGGCGTCGGATGAATGATTAATGAGATGATAGGATGATGAGATGAAGGTTTTAAGGGTAGTGGGAAGGATAGTGGGAAGGAAGCGGTCGTGGCCTATATTGTAGGAACCATCCCGGCATTAGCCTAGACTACAGAGGAAAACCACGAAAAACCCCTGTGAAGATGGACGGTGGCGGGGATCGAACCGGGTCCGATATGCTCACTTCCTCCGGGGTCACATGGAGCAAGTGCGTTAACCACTCAGCTACATGTGCCGGTAAATCATATCTCAGAAATAATATCTCAGAAATAAAAGTATATACATTATTCTGGTTACAAGACCACCACCCATGCACCCATTCGTACCCCAAATAACTTAGCTGTTGGTGGGGTCGTTGAGCAAACATCCTCATCACACTGCTATAGCTAGGCTCACGGCCAAACTGTCCGTTAGCCGTGACTTCAGTCACTGGCTTGCTGACACGCCGGTTACATAGTGTCACTTACTATTACCTAACATCATCGCATTAGCGCCACGCTTGGTGGAATAACCACGAAAAAACAACTGACAAATCCGTTGAGATTGTTCATCTGAAAGAAAAGCTAAATACGATAAAAATTGCATAATTGATCGCTGCAAAAAGGTTAATTGTGCTATTTATACCGGAAGCAATTATTTATCCATTTAAAGATTTCAAATGTGTCCATGATGTTGATAATTATTGTTCCCACCAACAACCGTGATGTTTGGGGTACGAATGAGCAGGTGAAATGTGAATGATGCTTACAAAAATCTGTGCCCATGCCTTTGATTATTGCTATATTCTACCGATG
Source organism: Brachyptera risi (assembly GCA_964007535.1). Classification (NCBI taxonomy): domain Eukaryota; kingdom Metazoa; phylum Arthropoda; class Insecta; order Plecoptera; family Taeniopterygidae; genus Brachyptera; species Brachyptera risi. The sequence goes on from OZ023337.1 coordinate 29,844,299, forward strand.
ATAGATATATTTTTTTATTCATATTCTAGATTCACGACGCACTCTACTGATGACTACGATCTATTGGCGTCGGTGGATGATATATGAGATGGTAGGATGATGAGATGAAAGGTTATTTTATTAGGTGTTTCTGGATAGTGGGGAGGAGATGATCGTGGCCTGTTGTCAAGGATCCGTCCCAGTATTGATCTGAATGACAAAGGGGAACCACTGATAATGCCTGGAGAGATGGTCGACCATGGCGGGAATCGAACCCCGGTCTCTTGAATGACGGTCCCCACTATCCAAAAACACCTAATAAAATAACCTTTCATCTCATCATCCCACCATCTCATATATCATTCACCGACGCCAATAGATCGTAGTCATCAGTACAGTGCGTCGTTGAACCCAATATGAATAAGATGAATGAATACAAAGCTGAACGACCCAATAGGTCACTCTCATGAAACCTAGCTCTATGGAAAGAGTCTACATTAGGAATAGCATGAGTTGAGTTTATCCATACAGCTGTAATTCAAGGTATCATCTATACGCATATTGGATTTATTGACATACTACAATAAAAAAAAACAATGATCTATTGGCGTACTAGGATATTATTTTACTATCATCGCAAAAATAAATATGAAACCGTAGTGTTATCTATAGTAAGGGGTCTACGATAGATAGATGGATGGTTTATTGTCTTCTTCTACATTCCTTTACAATAGCTAATTAATTACAAACTAACTGCATAAATAACGACAATCATATAAATAGTATAATAATATGGTAAATATAGTTCTGATAACGCATTGAGAAATTTTATGAATAATTGGACAATAAGGAATTATTATGAAAGTGACTGATAACGGTGACAGTAGGCCTACCGGCACATGCAGCGCAGTGGTTAACGCACTTGCTTCATGTGACCCGGGAGGCAGTGGGCATGTCGGATCCGGTTCCATCCGCGCTACCTTCCATCTTTACAGGGAGTTTTCGTGGTTTTCCTCTGTAGTCTAGGCTAATACCGGGATGATTCCCAGAATATAAAGCCACGACCGCTTCCTTCCCACTATCCTTCCCATTACCCATAAAATCTTCATCTCATCATCCCATCATCTCAAAAATCTTTCATCCGATGCTAATAGATCTTAGTCATCATTACAGTGCGTCGTTAAAACCCAATATATAAAAAAATAGATAGGATCGTTTGAACGCGGTACCACAAGGGTGATCTTACCACCCCAAAGCAAATTAAAAATAAGATAACTCATTTAACAAACAATATAAATCTCAATGTAATAATGTCAGGGCTTCATAAAATCAGTTCAACATTTTCAATAGAACCAAAGCTGGATTCACAATGCGAAATGATGATTAGTGATTATTGATTAACTATAAAGTTGGCAGATACGGAATCAGTGTTGACGTTCACATTGTGTTTAATATTAGTGACTGACCTTGAAAGTAAACTAACATTCAACTTTAGTATTCATCATTAGTTTTAATAATTAGTCTAACCAATCAGAAGTCGTGAATTCGAAACGACAGGAAGTCAATGCAAAAGGAAGCTATCCCGCTCGATGAACCGCTCGTGTACAGCCTTCTAACATGTAGATTTCAATTTAAATCCGTCATATTCAGACAGCTACGACTCATGAAAAGTACGTCATTTCCGTCGAAATCAGTTCTTATTTCAAGCCTATATGTGAATGCTCACAGTTTCTTAATTTTAGTTGTTTTTTCTTCTTTTTTTTTACTGGGTTTTAACGACGCACTGTAATGATTACTAAGATCTATTGGCGTCGGATGAATGATTAATGAGATGATGGAATGATGAGATTAAGTTTTTTTATGGGTTGTGGGAAGGATATAGTGGGAAGGAAGCGGTCGTGGCCTATATTGTAGGAACCATCCTGGCATTACCCCTAGACTACAGAGCGAAACCACAAAAAAAAACCTGTAAAGATGGACGGTGGCGGGGATCGAACCGGGTCCGACATGTCCCTTCACCTCCCGGATCACACGAAGCAAGTGAGCTAACCACTCAGCTACTGTGCCGGTTTAATTTTAGTATTTAGTACTAGTCACTAATCATTGGTTCGCATTGTGAGTCCAGCTTAATGAACATCCATAGAAACAAGAACAAGTGAGTGCCATCAGCCGTGACCGGATGTTATAGATGCATAATACGGATGCAGTGATTGGTTAATCAAGACACATTCGCTCCGGTGTTTTTGTTATTCACACTCGATGTTGCAACTGATCGACTAACAACAATTGATGGAATGATGCATGAATGACATGGAAGTGATAAAATGAAAAGACAACATTACACAAGAATGAGAAAATGCGAGTAGGTTGATGAATAGATCGTTATGAGACGGGCAAATAGGAATAATTATGGAATAATACTGAAGGCAAACGCGGCATGCGTTGTAAGATATTTGCATTAGGTTTGTATTTAATTTACTCATTACAGATTGTTCTTGAAGTAGGTGGTAATTATTACTCTCGTGAAATTAAGGAAAACAAACAAACATAGCCTATTTGATAAAATTGTGGATTGTTATTTTTTCTTAGCTGTCTTCTTAACTCACTGATCTTCGTTACAGGCTTCTGACACATAACAAATGACAAACAATCGTTACCATAGCAATACAGCGAACCGCGGTGGACTATCAAACGTTCTGATTGGTTAATTCCAACTGATGGACATTGTTGTCTGTCTCTCTCAACAATGGGTGACGTCACTTGACAGAATGCTTATAGGCTTCTTTATATCTTCTTGCAATTCATTTCATTCCCGCGTTTTTAGATTTTAACATTTTTAGATGTGATTGATATCAAAATACCTTGGTTTTTAAAAATCGTGGATTCCTGCTCTATCTAATTGATTTTCCTCGTTGATCATTTAATAATGTATCTAGTTGTCATGGTGATAACAACATTATACATATTTGTCAGTCAATTCGTTTTGATATAATAATAATAATAATAATAATAATAATAATAATGATAATCTCTATTCAGGGAACAATATACATTGTATAGAATGTGTCACATATAAAAATATCAGATAATTATAAAATGGTAAAAATGAATAAGGGGTAATAGAGTAATAAGATCAAAATTAATGATAAACTAACCGGGCTAAATTTTCAGATATATCAATTGAAATTTTGAATATTTCCCTATTATTCAAAACGCAAATTTCAATTTTTATGTCTTCTGATTATACAACAGACAAATTGAAATTTTCTTATAGTAACGAAATACAATTTTCAAAAAATCTTATGAATGAAGGTAATAAATAGATAGAATAATACAAAGATAAATATAGATAGGCCTGTACGCATTCTTATATTTTCAATTACACTCATTTTAATAGGAAAAATAATTCATTCCTCACCAAAATGAAGTCAAAATACTTTCAAGTCCGGTAACTTCGGTGAGAAAAAATGACAGTATTCCCGATGCAATTTTTGTTCATGAATATACTATGTTCAATAAAGCTTGACTGACGTTCACCTGTCGGAGAATTATTTCAAAAATGATATCCGACTGCTGACCAAACGACAATTGATCCAGAAAATAGCTGTTTGTGATTTTCTCTTTCGAAATCTTCAGTAGGATCCGAGGAAAAAATATGTTATAATGCGTATTTTTGTTTGTAGATTGATTTACATTCTGAATGAAGTGTGATTCATTAATACGAAATAATTATTGATGCAATCATTTAACCCCCTGAGACGTTGTTCAAAATTTCTTGACGGTTTTTATCAAAAAGTCAAGTGACTGAACTGATATTGACCAAAAACTGTATACAGTAATGAGTTTATAATAACATATATTAAACAAGTGTTGGCCAAGTTTCATCACGGTTTGAATTTTTGTTCGGTCAATGAAGCGTATATAAACGAGGAGAAAAATAAAGAAAATCGTTTTTTCAAGTTCGATGAATGAAACCGAGTCTTCAATCACTGATTAGTTTGATATTACGCTCAGATGTTACATAAATTATGAATTATTTTCAAATATATGTTGAAAATAAATTAGTTGATCACTCGTGATTGTTAAGGTTGTTTTATGTAAAAAAAAAGAGTCAAATGCAAGGTCTGGGAAAAACATTTTTGTACCAATCAGTAACAAATTATAACAGAAAATTAAAATGGTCCGTCCTCGAGAGATTTGAAAGAATTTTGAAGTTAAAGCCCGGTCCAAACGATCCTAACTCCAACCACAGTCACAATTGACGACTCGAAATAGGCGTGGCTTAATCATTAGGCCAGTTGGATCTATATCATTTGTGGTCTATTGAAGATACCCCGATTGGATATTTGAATTTTATTACAGTTCTAACAGACCTGTTGATTGGACGATATGATTTGTGACGTCAAGGGGGCGGAGACTGCGAGTCGTCTATTGGGGAACAATGATTTTGTATCAGGTTTCGATATTGATGAAAGCAATACATGTTGAGAAAAGAACAGTGGATAGTTTTGATTAACTATTATTACGTAGGCCTACTAATCAAATCATATATTGTCACATTTGTCAGTCATTTATCAGAGTTAGTAGGAATATATCATGTTTTAAAAATAGAAACAATAATTATTTACTATATAAAAATGGCTGACAGTTCCCTCCGAGATTCTTTATGTACTCACTACTATTTTCTTAGAACTAGAGGCAAAGTACATTCTTCTCTCATTTTTTAAAATTAAATATACGGAAAAAAAACTTCGATAAATAATTTATAACTGTTATGATGTAATGTGTTTGGGATCACGACTTGATTGTTGATGCAACACGTGGTCAGTCACGTGGCGGGCGTTGTTGATGTTGTTGTTGCCCGTAACCTGAGAAACATAACCTCACTTTTCGTGGCGGTTGGCACTTCGGTCGACGTGGCTATTTGTCGGACCTGAAACATGTTTTAGATTAGTTTTAATTCAGATTGAATTGGTTTGGAATGTTTTTTTTAGTCAGGTCAGTTAGTTTAACTTTTTATCCATCCTGACATGGTTTTTCGTGGTTTCCCACAGTCCTCGAAGCAAATGCTTGGATGAATTACTAATTGGTCACGACCTTCAATTAGTAGAGTGATAGGCCTAATTATAACATTATAGGCATATCACTCATTTTGTTTCTTTGTCCATTTTGTGAAATGATGAACTTTACATCTGCTGTTGATGGAAAGAAGTGATCATTGCCCAAGAGACTCACTTCAAAGTGGAGGATATCAACATTCGTGTGTTTTGTGTCCGGATACATATCACAGAAACAGTCATAATGTGTTCCGGACGTTGGGAAACTGAACAACTTTTATCTAATCAAAATGTTAAAAGTTTCGATGTTATTTAAAAAAAAAAAATATATATATATATATATATATATATATATATATATATATATATATATATATATATATATTTAATTATATACTAAGACTATGTGTATAAATGATTTCTCAGAATGTCAATAGACCCTTTCAGAAAGAAATCCCCATCAAATTATAAAATCCTTGTTGGAAATGCACTGATCCATTCTCTCTTTGAGGGTTAACTCAGTCTCACGCTGCACTTACTAAACTAACGAAATAACGACGAAACAAACAAAAAATGGACCGAATGACGAAGTGATAGCAAAGTATGCTGAAATGATATAATTTTTAGAAATTAATGACGTAGTTTCATTGAATTGGCATTTCATTCTTTTGAAAAATCCCAGCTAATTCTCACATTTTAATTTATTATACCTCTCAGGTCTTAACACGTCTAGTTACAATGGTTATATTTGTGTCACTAGGATTCAAGGTTAATTGTACCATGAAATTGAAGTAAACGTAATCAAAATGGATTTGATGAAAATTTATCACAATTACCAAATTCTACCTACCGGTAGGCCTATACAATTTTTCACAAAAGAATAAGGAAACGGCCACCCTCGGTAGCTCAGTCAGCTGAGGCACCACTTCAGAAACTGAAGTCACCGTTAGGCGTCGGTTCGAGTCCCGCATAAGGCATGGGTTTCTGTGAACGTTCTTCTACTTATCATCACATCATAGTTTCATAATTCGTAGCCCCGTATTATCTAGCTGTTGGTGGGGTCGTTGAGCAACCAATAATACTTGAAGAAAAACAAATTTCATCAATTTTTCATATTATTACAATATATACGGGCATGGAGAAGTAAAATCAGAAAGAGAGAAAAAGTTGGTGAACCATTCATACATTAAACTATACTTTCACATTGACTTGCGTGATTTTATTCAATAACATTCATTTAGAAATCGATTTTTCGAAACAAATAGATGTCAACTAAAAATAACTTCATTTTTATCAGAAATAAACGTTGTATTGTGACCGAAATAAAGGTCATGTTGTTAATTTCATTTGTTTGTTTGGATTTATATCTATTATAAACGACGTTATTGTGACAAAAATGTGTCAATCAAATGCAATGATCTTATTTGTATAATGTATTTCTACTTTGTTATTATACATATTGTTAACAGAAGATCATACGATTATATGAGGGAGAGAGAGAGAAGGGAAGAGAGAAAGAGAGAGAGAGAGAGAGAGAGAGAAAGAGAGAGAGAGAGAGAGAGAAAGGGAGAGAGAGAGAGGAAGAAAAAGAGAGAGATAGAAAGGAAGAGAGAGAGAGAGAGAGAGAGAGAGAGAGAGAGAGAGAGAGAGAGAGAGAGAGAGAGAGGGAGAGAGAGAGAGAGAGGAAGGAAAAGAGAGAGAGATAAAGGAAAAGAGAGAGAGAGAGAGAGAGAGAGAGAGAGAGAGAGAGAGAGAGAGAGATAGAGAGAGATAGAGAGAGAGAGAGAGTGGAAGGAAAAGAGAGAGAGAGAAAGGAAGAGAGAGAGAGAGAGAGAGAAAGAGAGAGAGGGAGAGAGAGAGAGAGAGGAAGGAAAAGAGAGAGAGATAAAGGAAAAGAGAGAGAGAGAGAGAGAGAGAGAGAGAGAGAGAGAGAGAGAGAAGGAAGAGAGAAAGAAAAAAACCTTCAACTGGAAACATAATTTCTTTTATGCCTTCTTCATTTCTTTCTTTGCGATTGAAACCTTGATTTTGGCGCGTGGTACAGAAACTATTCGACCCTGATTTCATACTCAGTTTTATTTTTTATTTCATTCTTCATTAAGTTTTTGTACCACTATTTGTTCAGTATAACAGATGGTAGTTGATGATGATTGTTTGCTCAACGACCCCACCGACAGCTAGGTTAAACGGGGGCTAAGTATATTCATTTTGATAAAATAAAGATCTAAATTAACGTCATATGTGATGAAGCAGAACACCGGCACAGGTAGATGAGTGGTTAACGCACTTGCTCCATGTTACCCGGGAGGTAGTGGGCATGTCGGACCCGGTTCGATCCCCGCTACCGTACATCTTCAAAGGGGTTTTTCGTGGTTTCCCTCTATAGTCTAGGCTAATGCCGGGATGGTTCCCACAATATAGGCCACGACCGCTTCCTTCCCACTATCCTTCCCATTACCCATAAAACCTTCATCTCATCATCTCATTAATCACTCATCCGACGCCCATAGATCTAAGTCATCATTACAGTGCGTCGTTAAAACCCAACATAATATATAATAAAAAAAAAATGAAGCAGAACTGTAAAAACTGAATGAATAATGTTAATAATAAACTTCATAACTTCGAAATAATTGAGAAACTGAATGTGTTATTATATTCCTTACATAAATTTACAAAAAAATCTCAACCTGATTGGCTAGATTATTTGAGGACATTTGGTATCAGGGTGCCATATCGGAGTATAAGGGTGCATCATATTGCATTCACACTTTACCTTGCGTATTCAACGTCATTTCTCGGAGTCAATGAGAGTCCATGGGAGTCGATTTAGCGAAATATCAGTTTTTTGATGATAACTTTTGAACGGCATGAGATATAAAAATTCTAATACGCGAGAAACACCGATAATTATAATAGCTTCAAGATGATATAAGTTATAACCATTTGAGTCATGTCGCATAATTGTCAAGCGTATACAGCGAAAAAAAAATTAGCTGTATTCACTGAAAGTTATGTGACATGCCTTGAATAGTTATAACTTATATCATATTGAAGCTATTATAATTATCGGTGTTTCTCGCGTATTAGAATTTTTATATCTCATGCCGTTCAAAAGTTATCATCAACAAATTGATATTTCGCTAAATCGACTCCCATGGACTCTTAAGAGGGTTAATATTTATCTGATATTTATGAGTAAGGGGCCAAAGTCTTGTGTCATAGTATATCTTACTATTTGCTCGTAATACGTTCTTGTCATTTCTTTTCAGTAATAATTTGAATGAATAATGACACTTTGATTGCCCTTAAGCCCTTGTTGTTATCAATTCTAGGGTAATTAAACTAAAACGTCATCTGTTTAATTAAATTTCGATTGGTGATTGTTGGTGGTACGATTGACTGTCTCGGATACGTTTTAGTAATGACGAGCGGGCGTGTTGAACTGTCAAGAGAAGCTGAAGATGGATATTATACGTGACTTCTGTATAATTTGAATAGACTGATGTACATTACAGTACATGTGATGTGGATGATATGGAAGGGTATTCAGTCAAGAGAAATAAGTTTGGTGAAAATGGAATGTGAGAATTTTTCCAGACGAGCATTTTTTCAGACGAGATTTTTTTCCAGTGTGAGGAAAAGCCCACGCCATAGACATGATACTGAAACATTATTTCGATTTATTGATTTCATCTTAGAATTTGGGATTCATTAATTTCTTGGTAAATTATCAACTGACAATTATTACCATGCGACATGAGGTATAACTAGGAAAACGCTATATACGCGTTGTTGGACGAGCGGAAAGTAATAGTATGTCGACTTCTTTGCAAAACTTCTGCCTAAATTCGCCAATTAGGTGACATTTAAGTTATAAATGGGTAAAAACTGCTTCGAGTGGTACCAATTTAGCACATTTCATGTTTTTTCTTCAAAACGGCTGGCCCAATCAAGCTGAAAATGTAATTCAACTTCACACAAAATTTCATTCTTTTTTAAAAAAAAAATTTTCCGCCGTGTTATTCTAATGGGTATTTTTGAAATTTCTAAAATTCATAAAAATAAAAGTTACCACCCGATGATGCCACAAAACTATACAGATCTAAGATAGATGAGTAACCATAACGAAAAAAAATTTGAAGTTTATAGCTGTAGCCGTTTGACCTGTGGAGAACCGACAAAAAACATGAAAATAATTTTAAAAAACATAAAAACGAATACCAATTTTTTTCACTATGTCAAATTGAATCCTCGCTAAAGATCGTCTAACAAACAGAAAAATTACAAAACAAGTAAATTCAAACATTGAAACAGAAATTTCATGAAATACGAACAAAATCGTACAACAACAACAACAACAATTAAACATGTTTTTTTATTTTTATTAATAATTATTACACGACAAATATGAAATGAAATTACAACACACGGAGATAATAACAAAATAAATATACATACGAATTATCGATAATATAAGAAAAATGAAGAAAAACTGCCATGAATGTGAAATAAATTGATGAAATAATAATTATTGAATGATCGCACAATTACTATGCATTGAAGGAATCTGTTAATTTATCATATTGGGTTAATTCACGCATTGTAATGATGACCAAGATCTATTGGCGTCAAATTATTCAATAATGGGATAATGGATGATGAGAAAAAGATTTCTTACGTAATGGGAAAAAAAGTGTGAAGCAGTCGTGACTTATATTTTAGAAACCATCTCGTTATTATAGTCCAGCCTACAAATGTTCACCACTACAAAATCCTGTAAAGATACTTTGGCGGGGATCGAACCGAGGTCTGATTCACCCTCATCTCCCGGGTCACGTGTGTAGCAAGTGTTATCACTGAGCTACTTGTGCCGGTAAAAAAGGCGAAATGACTATTCGTTAGACTGGAAGTAGGTCTTAGATTGGTTTTGGTTTAGATTAAATTAGTTTATTATGATCTAGTTTGGTTAGGTTATAATTAATTTAATTTATTTTAGATATGTTAGGTATATTCAATTAGTTAGATTGAGTTGTTTATGTCACTTTTAGGCTGCGCAAAATAACAATGACAACAACAACAACGATGTCCGCTTGTGGTGACATAGTCCAATAGTCCGGAGGCGCTGAAGAGCATATACCGGAATAAAGTCGACTCGGTCGTGTGACATGGGCTTCGGGGTACTTTTCAATGGAATGTGGTTAGGGTTCAGGTAAGGTTGTACACCCAAACCCATGTCACACAACCGTGTCGACTTTATTCCGGTAAATGCTCGATGGTCCGTTGTATAGAGGCTGCCGATATGGAGGACCTGTTTCTCACACTTAAGGAATTACCCATCTTACACACATACTTTGATCTCTTTGCATCTAGGGTCCTCATAACTTAATATTCAGGCATAAAAGGTTGTAAATATTCTCGTCTCCAGCTGTGCTTATGAATATACATGACCTTTGACCTTTACATAATTAGTTGCATCAATAATGACTTAATGTAAGTGTTGTTAGCGTTGCTGACGTATTTTTATTCGAAATGGAATTATTCATTCTGGTGTTTAAAACTATACAGTATCAAATTAGATAATGATACTTGTGTGTGCCAAGTTTCAACTAATTTTGAATTTTCGTCTGACCTGTGGAGCGCGAAAAAAAAGTACTTTTTTTTCGGGTATGGTGAAATTGAGTCTTCGCTTCGCTCATCCAAAAATTAGCTGAAACCCAATTTGTAAATTCACGTTGTTTTGATTATACGTCATTCCCCTCGACAAGATGGGATGAATAATAGTGAGATTGAACTTTAAAAGTTGTTATTGAGGAAAAACAAACTGAATGTATTGAACAGATCAGCTGGGATTAACCCAAGTTGTGGTTAACCACAGAATCTATAGTTGCATTCAGGAACGACCACAGAAAAAGAAGGAAAATATTTTCTTGTAAAAAATTTGCATTTATATTTTCTATTAGGTTCTATTTATGAGTAAGTTTTCGTGAATTTGTTTTTCTTATTTGTTTATCTTATTGTTTTTATTTGTTACACTTTTTTTAAATCTCTGAAAATTTGAAAATTTGACAAAGTGTCTATAACTTGAAATTTATCAAACAAATTTTAAAACTCTTGTTATATTTTTGGATTTATTAACTTTTCTCTAAATGTTTCTTCAAAAAAACGAACAAAATTGAATAAATTACATTTTTGCACACAAATATAACTCGTCGATTGATAACTACACGCATTATTCTAGAATCGAAACCAGCAGAAAAAAGTCTTCATTTGCCAGTAATTTCAAAATTTAAACTAAAAAAAATAAAATTGTCTCCCTCAAACCAAATAATCATGATAATTATTACAAATGTAATTAAATTTCAGCTTACTTGAATTTAAACGCGCTGTAGAGTCACTTTAAATCAACTATCATAATTCCGGTTCAAAGGCAAACAATTCAGAAAATAAATACCGCACGATTTATTACGATGTCTTTCCGGGCCAAAGTGGAATTATTTCATTGACAAAGCTGTTGAACGACCTTGACTTTTAATTTACTACAAGCACATCTCATAAGTACACAGACGTTAAGTAAACGTTCTATTGTTGAAGAAATGTCTGATTTTAAGTCACATGATAATGACGTATGAACCTCTGACGTCATATTAAAGGACGAGAACGATTTATGTACGATTTATGATTTATGATTTCTTTGCTTCGATATTACCGGTGAATTGTTGACTGAAATGTAATAACTCCAATTTTTGGATGAGCGAAGCGAAGACTCAATTTCACCATACCCGAAAAAAAAGTGCCTTTTTTTTTTTCGCGCTCCACAGGTCAAACAAAAATTCAAAATCAGTTGAAACTCGGCATACACAAGTGTCCTTATCTAATTAGATACTACATAGTTTTGAGGTGCAATCGGTACAACCACTTCTGAGAAAACTCATTTCAAAGTTTTCAAAAATCTCATAAGTATAACCCGGAGGTGAGAAAAATAAATACTTTCTAATATTTTTCTCATCGTGAGAAAAATTTGGTAAAAAATTTGGTAAATCTCCCATCATCAAGGATATTGTAGTGAGCGCACTACGCGATTCAATTATTTTTCTCAGAAATCATTTATACAGTCAAAATTAGCTTCAATATTTCAGTCTCAATTAAGCTTCATCTTCAAAATTGTATTTGTATGTTCCTATTATCCATTCTGAATTTTAATGTATTTATTATTCTGTGTCGATTTAGGCAACCCGATGTACATGGGCAGATATCTCAATGAAGATTTATATATGATCAAATTTGTTTCAATTGAAAAATTATTATTCTGTATTTTTAGACGAGCTCTAGCGATGACTCGATTTGAGGTACTGGAAAAAATTGGTGTTCGTTTTTATGTTTTTTTTTTTTTTTTCATGTTTTTGTGTCGGTTCTCCACAGGTCAAACGGCTACAGCTATCAGCTTCAAACTTTTTTTCATTATGGTTCCTCATCTAACTCAGATCTGTATAGTTTTGTGACATTATCGGATGTTAACTTTTTTTTAATGATTTTTAGGAATTTTAAAAATACCCATTAGAATAACACGGCAGAAAAAAAAAATATTTTCATTTGAAAAAAATGAAATTCTGCGTGAAGTCGAGTTACATTCTGATACACATTTCTGAAAACTTTCAGCTTGATCGGGTGAGTCATTTTGAAGAAAAACCATAAAATGTGCTAAATTGGTACCACTCGAAGCAGTTTTTACCCATTTTCTAACTCAAATGTCACCCAATTGGCGAATATAGGCAAAAGTTTGTCAAAAAAGTCGACATACCAAATTACTATCCGCTCGTCTAACAACGCATATATGACGTTTTCCTAGTTTATGATCATTTAATCTTCGAAACTCACCCTAGCGGGAACTTTTCGCCCTACTGAGACTGGAGAACACCTTAAGAGTATATACATCCTTGTTGAATCAGATGAGCTTTGGATGGTTTTCAATCCTGAACGACATTTTATGACATAACCAATGAAATAACAGTGTTCAGCTAGACTAATTGCACAGATTGTAATTGTCACTGCCGAAACAAAGAAGTTCAAGGTATCTATATTTGCATGACTGCTTCGTTACTCTTAATAATCATAGTCATTACGCATTGCACTAGACGGCTACTTATATATATACGTAAGATGTGCTTCTTCTTTTTTGTCTGCATGAGAACTTCTTTGAAATTGTATAGAATTATAAATGACAGTGATTTCTATCATAATCGTGGACATATTGTTTAAGAGCACACGGGAGTCGATCTTACAAAATATCTATTTTTTGGTGATGACTTGAGAAAATATATACTATAATGAAATAAGCAGTTTAAGAGTATATGGGAGTCGATTTAGCGAAATATCAGTTTTTTGGTGATAACTTTTGAACGGTATGAGATATCAAAATTTTAATACGCGAGAAACACAGATAATTATAATAGTTTCAATATGATATAAGTTATGACTATTCAAGTCATATCGCATAACTGTCAAGCGTATACAACTAAAAAATGTGCTTTTTTAGCTGTCGACGCTTGACAGTTATGTGACATGACTCAAATAGTTAGAACTTATATCATATTGAAGCTATTATAATTATCTGTGTTTCTCGCGTATTAAAATTTTGATATCTCATACCGTTCAAAAGTTATCACCAAAAAACTGATATTTCGCTAAATCGAGTCCCGTGGACTCAAAAAGTTTTCAAGTTTAGGGCCATTTTACTTATAGTTAGGACCAATATTGGTCTCAAGTTGGGACAATTTGACTGAGTTGGGACTGATGCTGGTTCTAACTCAGTAAAATGGTCCCAACTCAGTAAAATGGTCCTAACTCAGTAAAATGGTCCTAACTCAGTAAAATGGTCCTAACTCAGTAAAATGGTCCTAACTCAGTGAAATGGTCCTAACTTAAGACGTCCTAAAGATAGAACTCGTTGTGCATCCCACTCTTATAGAACTTTGTCTCTGTTTTTGTTTTTAAGCACTGCACAGATTATTGCTTGCTTAACGACCCCACCAACAGCTAGGTTATAAGGGGGTACGAATGAGCTGGTGATTATGAATGTATGAAGTGATGATAAGTGATCATGCCTTATGCGGGATTCGAACCCACGCCCAACGGTGACTTCAGTTTCTGAAGCGGTGCCTCAGCTGACCGAGCTACCGAGGGCACTGCACAGGACGCAGGGTTTGACTGATCATGGACCGATCGATTTGAAACTTTTTTGTACACGCAAACTTGTCCAACTGTATAGTTTTTGGAATAAATAGATCCGACTGATTTTGAGAAATATCGACCAACCCAAAGTTTCTGACAACCCCATAAGATTAGGCTGGACAAGAAAATTTGAAAAAGAAAACCTCTAAAAAAAAAAAATCCTCTCTGAATGTGTAAACATGGTTAAGACACATCATTACCATTTAGTATGCAATTCGAATCAGCCGTTTTCAAGAAAAAATTCAATTAATTGTTTTTATTCATCAAATATATAGGAATAATAGCAGAATCATGTTGCCAAGATTCACTGCTTTTTAGATTCGATATTTGCCCAACAATGAAGTATTTTTTGTATGCGTCAAGGTGTGTAGAATACCAAAGTCGATAAAATAGTAAATAGAACTACTTTAACGACTCTTATTATACCTTTCGGATATCTCGCTCATCTTACAACGCATACGTATATGCATATTTAAAGTTATCAACCCCCCCCCCCCCCCCCCCACATAACGCATGAGATAGAACATAAATCTTCCGATAAATACGCTTCCGAAGCCTGTGAATTCCCTGAACATGATGTCATGCTATCATCTCAATCTGTTTTGTCAAGCTTTTTGGCAATTATTTAAATTGTTTTGTTTTCTAGCTCTCAATTTGTGAGGTCCTTTCACAATATCGCATACATTGTGAGCTATCGTCACCAATTGATTATAATTATCATAACAAGTTGATAATTAATGGGACAATATCATTCCAGATCGGGCTAGTTCGCCGAGAGTTGAATAAACATAATGTTAAAACACAAAACTGGAAGATGTCGGATGAAAAAGTTCAATAACCTATTCTGGTTTTAATTAGGTTAGGGACAAAGAAAATCATAGTTTTATAGGTAATGGACCAATGAGTGGTAATTTGAAAAAATGACTTTTTTTTTTTAAATAACATCGAAACTTGAAATAAACAGAACAAAATTAACAGAACAAAATTTGAGCTATGAAGATTTTGAACTTTTTTCGTATCAGTTAAAAATTTACATACTTGTATTCACGAAAGAAGAAGGTCGTTTACCAACATAACAAACGCAAATAACACTGATATGTGTGGAAGCTGTGGTGTTTTTATAGTATTGATATTTTTTGGGACGAAGTTTACAATAAGGGTAACAATACCCGATTTATTCATTTTTGATTGATCATTATGTTCTATTCACACTATCAATATTATTATGACTTATCAATTTCGAAAATATATTATATTATGTGTCTTTTAGTCGAGATACTTATCTAATCAAAGTGTATTGATGTTTTTTTTTAACAATCTTGTACAACTGTCTACTTTTTCTCGCCACTTGATGT
Organism: Brachyptera risi; assembly: GCA_964007535.1. NCBI lineage: Eukaryota > Metazoa > Arthropoda > Insecta > Plecoptera > Taeniopterygidae > Brachyptera > Brachyptera risi. The sequence continues at coordinate 29,859,921 of OZ023337.1, forward strand.
AACTTGATTGCTTGAAATTAATAGTAAACAAATATACCTTACACTTTGTTAGTAGAATGTAACAAATCACTCAATGTTTTTCTTTCTTTTTTTTACTCCAACTACTGTATTACTTTTAATGTTTGAGAAATACGTCCAAATTGGAATTTGTACTTATAATTCACAATTTTTACACACAGTTGAGTCTTTTTTGAAGGGCTTTGTGGATGTTTTTTTTTGCTTTAATTGTGTTTTTCTTTCTGTATCAGTGTATTTGACCAATAAAAAAATAATGATAAAATACAGAAAATTAATGAGTGAGTAAAAAAATGGGATTATGAAAGTTTTTTTTCAATCATTCAGTTGGTAGACGATTGTCTCATTTCGTGGACTTGACTATATATTCTATTATCGCTGACCTTTAATCGAAATAATGTCGAAATATTCAAAAATCATATTTTTATTCTATACATTAGGAATTATAGTTTTTGAGAAATGTACAGTTTTCATTTTTCACATTGGTCACACTTGGGCCTATAGGTACATAGTTTAAATTATTACACACACCTTCGATATAGGAAGATAAAAGCAAAAAAAAAGTAAACAAAGATATTGTGTTCCTTAAATTATGGTTAGATCCAATTTAATAATTGACAAATGTAATTTCAGTCATGTAGCAGTGTTTGATTTTAGATACTGAAGAAAAATGAAAAAAGAAAATGGAAAAACATGAAAAAAATATTTTGTGTGCGGGCTGACATAAGTGTAATGTTGTTTATTTTACGATATTTTGGTAACTGTCTTCAATAATATTAATAATTCATTTTTTTTTAGATTATTATTTTATCCATTTTTTTCATCTTCATTTATTTTTTCTTACTTTCTTTTCTTTTCTCTCAAATCTAAATGAAAGTATTAATGGAATAATGCAAATTATTAATTATAATGCATGAACAGTTATTAATATTCATGCAATTAAATTAAAATGCAACATATCAATCATCCCACGAACAGATAGGTTATTTGGGGGTACGAATGGAGTACATGTGATATATGAGTAATATGTATAGATATCTTCAAATATAGGCCTACCATTGTTACAGTGATTATAACAGACACAAAATAGACTCGTCGTTGTGGCGCCATAAAACCACACAATTCATTCATTATTATTTTTTACACATTGTTGTATATTCGTTTGTCTATATTGATACTACTGCTATCTAGCGGCAAGGTCGACGCTAGACAGTGCATTCGACATTAATTTAGGCGGGTAATTCAGAAAATAGAACGTGTTCAACCACACCACAGTAATCGAACTCCGTGGTAGAATCACAGATAAAAGAAGCTTCTTATATGTGGTAGAAATAACGACTGTAATGTTCACGCTCATTGTATGAGCAGAGTCTCAGGTTGAATGTATTATAGAAGAAATATATTTTTCCGATCATATCAAATAATCAAGATAAGCTTGTCCTCTTTAGATGTTGAAACTTGAACTAACCAGCACAATGGACAAACGTGCTTAGTGACTGTCAGTGTCATTCATACGACTAGGTCTAGACTTTAACGGAACATTTACACGGTTTCCTGAAATGTTCTTATCATAAATGTAACTGTTAACTATGCGCATGATATATACCTACTTTTAGTGTCCCCCAGTCCAGCTGATAATAAGCTGGGAGAAACGTTTTAGACCTTCGGTTAATCGATAACAGCGCCACTACGCTACCCTCACTTGATTGTTCGAGACATCCGAGCGTATTCACTAATGGATATGAAAGACATTCAATCGGAAGTGCCAGCTGAAATTTTCAAGCAGATAAAATGAAGTCATTCGGTTGGTAGTAGTGGTTGTTCCGTCCATGTGACGACAATCATGGAAATTGAAAAACATGTGAATACGCGGTTATTCATTTCCATTGTTGAAATGATTTTGTTGTAGGCCTAATCATGTGGAAAAATGTAGTTGTAAAGTTAATTGCGTTCGTGTAGCTGTATTATAACATTATTATAGTAAACTGCTAGATTTTAATACATCGAATTATAATTTGTTTTTAAAATATATAAAATGTCAGTCTCAGATCCTTTGTTGATAGAACTGAAAGGTAAGAAGTAATCTTGAGCATCTACTTTTAACCAGGCCCATGCCTATCCATTTTATATTCAAGCACTTGGAAGTAAAGTTCTGAAAAATCTATAATTTCATAAGAGTAGTTATAATTATATCCACATGTATGATTCTACTCATAATACTAAATAGGCCTGCGGTATACTACTTCCCATCAAAATTCAAGTCAATTATTATAACAAGGGATTGTATTTGGCTCTGCATTTTGGGGGCCTAGATGCCCATAACCTCAATTTTAGAATGTATAGAGCTTGATCCCTGCTGTCAGTGACATATTCAGACTCAATTACATCTGTATGACTGGGCCTTGACTAATTGTTGTTAATTTCTAATTGGCCCATTTATTTAATTATTTAATCACATTTTTGTTTTTGGTACCGGTATCATATTTTCCATACAGCCTATCCTCTTTGATGTTGATGTCGTTTAATGCAGTGTTATAGAGCTGGACTGTCAGAACACTAATGGGCACAATTTTTTTAATAATCAATATACTTGCCGTCGGCCAATTTTTAGCATTTAATACATCAATACCGTAATGCTCATAACTTGAAAGTATGGTGTATCAATTGATTGATGTTGAAAATGGTTAATCATGTGTGCCAGTTTGTAGCTGATGGCAAATAAACAGTGTAATATTTCCATTCTCGGACATTCAATCATATTCATCGATGAATTGCAAAGAGAAGAATCTATTCGACTTGATAAACAATTTCAAATGCTTACCTACTAAGGCAATGTTGTCCAAAATATTATCAAGTTATATTCAGTTTTAATATTTATAGTATAATATTTGGTTATAATCAAAAGTGGGAAAATGATGTGGGTCCCTAAATTGTTGAATGTCATTTTCAAATTGCGTATGGTATCTCTAGAACGTAGAGGGCTAATTTACTGTTACCTACAGGTGTATACTTTATAATTTACCACCTCACTTGACCTTTATATTTCAGGTTACACAAAAAACTTGGCGTTAAGTGAGGGAAAAACTGACGATAAAAATGTCATAACCGATGATAGTGATGACTTACGTAAGTTCTGTATTTGCCTCGAGAAAATATTGTACAAAGGTATAAAACCACGAAAAACGTACTGGTTTCCAATCAAGACAGTGTACGAGCCGTGGCATTGGCTAGAGAATCTCGGCGATAGTACAAGGTTGGACAATATATTGGGTACTAAACCACATCTAGTCAATTATAGAAAAATGTACGTTGAAATGAGTTACTAATTTTAATGTCCCGACTATAGGGCCTACGTATATTGTGAAAAGTAAAAACCCAAATATTTTGGAACTAAGAAACTGAAACACATTCATGAAGTTCATGTTACAATATAGACTAATGCTGGATTTCCATGCACGCGATTCTCATATCGCGCGATACCATGTCGCGCGTCATGATGGCTCAAAGTCGCGAGGCGGCAGACCACTGACCAATCAGGGACAAGTCGCGAATCGCTTCACGAAAGTTGAGGTTTGTTCAACATTCGAGTGCGCCGTCATGACGCACGACATGGTATCGCGCGATATGAGAATCGCGTGCATGGAAATCCAGCATAACTGATGTTTACCAATCCAGCACTATCAATTAATATCAAGAATTTTGAGTGGCCAATAGGAGCTCCACAGTAAAAATTGTAGCGTAATTACTGTGAAGTCTAGAAAGCGATTATCCCATCGATATATCGATATATATTATCGATACGGTACCGTTATCAGTCAAGAGTTTGTTTTTAATCAGCCAATGGAGCGCTTTCAGGCTTGCATACCTCGCTTGTGAAGACTCAGTAGCGAATAATTGGATGAGCGAAGCGAAGACTCAATTACACTATACCGAAAAAAAAGTGTCTGTTTTTTTTTTTTTTTTTTTTTTTTTTTGTTTTTTTGTTCGCGCTCCACAGGTCAGACAAAAATTCAAAATCAGTTGAAACTTGGCACACACATGAACCCCTATCTGACTTGATGCTGTATAGTTTTGAGGCACGATCGGTTGAACAACTTCTGAGAAAACTCATTCCAAAGTTTTCAAAAATCCCATTAGAATAAGCCAGAGGAAAACATTCGTGAAAAATATTTCATCTGAGAGGATTCAAATTTTCAGAGAATTTCAATCTGATGATGATACACATTATTCCGAACTTTTACTCAAATCGGATCAGCCGTTTCGATGTAAAAAAATATATAATGTTATTTGTGTCAATTATTCAAAGCTATTAAGATACCTATTAAATCAAAGCAACAAGTGTCACCACTTGATTGTAAACGATTAAAACAAAGCCTTCTTTATTATTATATAAATTATTAATGTAAAATAAGATGGCAGTGATGTAATGGTTTGGATCTCAAGGTGTATATATATATAATAACCAATCCAAAGATAAGTTGATATGTTCCAGCTCATCCATCAACGCGGAAACACATAACGCGTTTGCCTAGTAATAATAACAGCTCATTGGTCGATGGGTAACATGCTCGCTTTTGGTTCATATGGTTTTCACGCTGAATCGTGCTCCCCTCAAACTTTTTTTATTCACAAATAAAACATTGTCCGAGAGTAAGAGGCGTTTTAATGAATTTTTGCCGACTTAGCTTGGGGTTACGTTGTGTTGGGCTTCTGTTCTCAATGAATCATTAGGATCAATTCGAAGACACTTAATTTGCTTGTTTTTCAAACGTTATGTTGAATTGTTGATTATTAATTATTATTGAAATTTTAATTATTATTAGGCGAGAAATGTTGGAACAAAATGCCGGAACGATGCGCTGTCTGTAAAAACAAAAAGAAACAGTATGGCAGCTGAAAATATATATTCATGTCCTTAAAGTAATTGAGAATGATAGACATACACATAACTTATGTATTAGATCCATTCAATGCCGATAAGTTGAAAAAAAAAATGCCGACTTCTAGTATTTATTTTGATTTTTTTTTCTAAAGGTCTGCATACCCCATCCAGCGTGCGGCGTGACGTCACCAAGGTGCTCACCACTCGTAGGCGTACACTTGTATACTGCTTACCTGCGTTATCCCATCTGACAGCTCAACTATTTCTTCTAAACAAGTTGGACAAATGTTTTGGGTATTTTTGGAAGGGTAGGGAGGGGGAGAGTTAATTTAAGATATAGGCATAAATATGAGTTACTGGGAAACTCCAACTTACTGTACATATTGACACAATAGAACAAGAAAATACACGCAACAGTAACGCACTCCTCACATTGTTCTACGATAGTACAAGACGTTTATTACTAGTTTTTTAATAAAAGTGAGTGGTACTTTATCTCAATATTCAATAATACACATTTAAACACACATTTAAAAACATATTTCTCACTTGTTTACCCAACCACAAGTGTCAATGAACTAACCGTCCTTCTTTGACTGCTATAGCGGACGGCCAACAGCCAGCATACATACCCTTACGGAATGCCTTGGTGACGTAGCGCTCACTTGGCGCGGTTCGCAGTAAAACATTCAAAATAAATATGAGGATTTTTTTTTATTTTTATGTTACATGTGGTATTTTAACATAGATATCTATCGATAAAACAATATGTATGTAAGCCTATATCATGTTCCCGTACTTTAAATATCCTCTGAATATTCCCCCCCCCCCCCCCCTCCGACTCGAGTCATCAAGCGAACAGTATGATGCAATGTTGGTAATTATGAAAGTGTTGTGTCAACTGGATCTTTGCCCTCTCGTAACAGTGTCCCGTACAGTTACCAATCGGCATGCATCACAGTCCGTCAGGTGCGCAAGGTCAAATCGTCGATGGGGAAAATGCGTCTTTTGATCCGTCACTGCCTCGTGAACAGATGCTTGCACGTGCCGTTTGAAACGCTCGTAAGTATTATTAAGAATGAACTCCAAAAAAGTTTGCAGGTGGACCCTACCATTAGTAACATTTAATAGAAAATCCTTGGGTTGATCTCTCAATTTATAGTTCCGGTTTCTGAAGACTGTATAACTTGACGTTCACATAATAATTTGAATGTATATAATACATATTGAATAGAATGTACATTTCACATCCTTGTAAATTATTTTGTGGAATTACCTAATATGAAGCATTGTCTATAAGTGTTGTAAGCGTTGTGCGTTGGCTACTCTGAAATACTCTGAATTGACTTACGTTATCAATCATCGCTTCGGTATCAACTTAATCAAATATTGAATATTCCAATCCGATATCAAATGGAAGTCTTGAAATATTGAATATCGAAATCAAACCGCAACCCTAGTGCGATCATACGATATACTTGGTCTCACTGAGACAAGTGATCCAGTGGTTTGCACGCTGAACCGTCCGTCATTCGTAGACCGGGTTTCGCTTCCCACCCTAGTCGACCATCCCTACAAGCATTTTTAGTGGTTTCCCTTTGTCATTCAGATCAATACTAGGATGGTTCCTTAACAACAGGCCACGACCAACTTCTTGCCACTATTCATAAGCACTCGAAAAAATAATCATTAATCTCACCATCCTATCTTCTCATTTATCATTCACTGACGCCAATAGATTTCAGTCATCAGTACAGTGTGTCGACAAACCCAATTTATACATAAATGAATAAATAAATAGAAAAAAACTTGATCTCGTTCAGATAAAATGTGGCGAGCAGAGTTACAACTACACGTCGAACTCTGTCCTGGCCGACGAGATACTGATGGAGATCCTGCTCTCGGTTCTCATGCAAATCAGTCGGCTCAGCTTCCAGCTTGACTTGCGCAATAACACGTTCCTAGACCTGACGTGGTACATGCCGACCGCCAGGAAGTACGAGTTCGTCCCGTGCTCCTGTCTCGGATTACTGATCAAGTACGTGATTATAAGAGCGTATAACTATTTCTCAAAATATTCTGACCACTTCACAGCCAGATTACCAAATCACGAGGTACCCTACCTCCCAGGACGCGTCATTTTCTGGTAATATCCCACATACTTATGGTTATATAGCTTTTTACATCCTCGATAGTAGAAACAAATGGTTCATTGTGTTGATATATTGTTGTGTTTGATTTTGTTTGTATTTGTTGTATTTGATTGTTTGTAAAACAATACATTCATCAATATCACTTGTTATTTAGACTCACAGGCTCTTAAATTTCACACTAACCTTGAATTAAGTTTTGGAATAACAGATAACTGTAAGGTATCATTTTTCAATACGTTACGGTAGCGTATTCTGTCCGCGAAAAAAAACAAACACCAATTTCTCAACCTAACTCCTAGATGTCAGTACAAGTGTCAAGTCAATATGGTGTAATGCTGCCGAGATATTAAATGCGACGTATTGGAAAGTGTAGGAACGCATATATCTGTCACGATCTGACGGGACCACAGTGCGTGGACGATATTATACAATTCCACGGCCGTCAAGTGGTTAATGGGCATTACAATCCTAGAATACGCAGCTGCAGGATGAAAGGATATTTTTTCAACCAATTGACCACTAGTGATAGGCGTGGCTTATCGGCAGGCCACCTTGATCTATACTTCGTGTGGGAATTTAGAGATACTCTGATAGGTAATGTCAATTTACCCACACAACAAACAGCCCATTTGATTGGATATTTTGTTTTGTGACGTTCATGGGCGGTTCAATCAGTAGTTGTCAATTGAGGTGATACAGTAGAACCTCTTTAGTAAGTCTCTGGTTAGTACATTTTCCACCTTGGTAAGTTTTATTCTTTGATCCCATCCATATGCTACCAAATGTTGAATAGTTTCTTTAGTAAGTTTTTCACTTCAGTAAGTTTTTCTAGTCTGGTCACCTGAAAAACGTACTAAAGAGGTTCCACTGTATAACTGCATAGGCCTAGTTATAGTTGATACTTTTTTTTTATTATTCATATTGAATCAAACTATATTAATTTTTACATTATTATAGCATGACAATGTGTTCTTTTGAATTAATTTCTTATGGTCATAAAGGTTTTGAAATAATAATTATATCCATTTTAATTTGAAAAGCCAGTACATTCTTTATTTGTGAAGTCGGTGCCTACCAGCATATAACACGCACGGCATAGTTGTACGCTGGCAGACGTCCATGTCTTGGCTGAAGAATGTTCTCAATTTAAAATAAGTCGTAACTCCACATTACATTTACTACGTACATTTACTAACACTTACAACTTCTCCTTTCAGTTTCATAGAGGATGTAGCGGTCATCACTGGAATCGTACCTGCCAGTGTTGCAGCCGAAGAGGTACGTTCAATCAACTGACAAACATTTTGTTACATATTCTGAATAATGTCAATGACGTCAATCGTACGCAGTGGTTTTTTTGTAGATATATTAGAACCTAGACTGTTTGAAATGATATAGCAAAGTGCTAAATCCAAGGAAATCCCTACAGAAATAGTCCGGGTTGCAAAGCTTGAAAATAAAAGCAAATTCAATGTTTCAAATCTATATGTAAATTATAAAATTAATCGATTTATAGCTGATAATTGGAATCCGTTAGAGTTGAGAAATTTGAAATTAGTGTCTTTTAATGTGCATCATGTGACAAACTATAGTATACAAAATGCTTCATATCTGGGATTACATCAATTGTACCGATGAATAACTAACCCATGCTAATTCCTCATGTAGACTTTCCCCAGGAGGCTTATTCTGAAAATATCCGTCGATTTCTATGCAATCGAATCCGTTTCTATTTCGCTTCATTATATATTATATATCCATCAATACATCCGATTTCGCTATATATCCATCGATTTCCATGTCGACCGAAACGGATTCGATGGCTTAGGGCCGGAAAAAAATACAAACGAAGCGCTTTCAAAGCGGGCGCTATCATTTCCATATGATCAAAATCCAGTTTCAGAATGAGCCTCCAGAGCTAGGAAATATGAGGGTGAGTGATTGAGTTCTTCAGTGTGGCCATTGAGTATGTCAATGCTGGGGTGAACTATCAGAGAGTGGAATAAGCCGCTGCCACAAAATTGAGCAGCCTGAATGATGAATTGATTTAACTAACCCATATTTCAAAATACGAACTTGAAACACCAGATTGTTGTAACCACTGGAAATTATCATTGTATTATTACCATTATACTTGGTATTCATGAAGTGTAAATAGCATTAACCACAATTCTATTTTTAGACACATTCGGACAAGAAAATGTCCGAAAACAGTCTTCTTGATTACAATATGTCATTAAAATTCACATTGAAGAATCTTAAAATTCAATGTGGCTCTGATATTTGACGTCACCAAGTGGGTAATTGTGGTTAATGCTATAAAATAACTCTCCTCTACTACGTACTAATTTCAAGAAGAACGTTTCAGGAGGGTATCGAAATCGGCGACGTTTTATCCGAGATCAACAGCTGGGAGATTACCGAGAAGAAGCGAGGAAAGCTGAACGAGATCTTGAAAATGGGAGCCAAGGAACCGGTTGCAGTTACTATCGTAAAAGTAAGACGTTAGTGAGACGAGTGCTTGCAGATATGTCATTCATAAGACCGACGTTCGATTCTCGCCATGATCGTCCATCCTGACAGAGGTTTCTCGTTGTTTCCATCAGTTAGTGATTGTGAATACTGGGATGGATCGTGATATCAGGATTCCTCAAGTTTCAGCCACAGTCGTTTCTGTCCCGCTCTCCAAAACGCCTAATTAATTAACCTTTTATCTCATCTTCTATCATCTCGTTCATCATTCACCGACGCCCAATAGACCTTGGTTGTCATTGCAATGTAGAAGAGTAGATGAAACGGTTGATTTGGGTAAATTTAGAGTGGACTCAATGATAGCAACATATGCATTGGGTAACTTGGTGCGACGGTCTGATGAATATAGTAGCTGTCAAGTATCATGAAGAATACGGTAATCTAGAATGTATGTCTATTATAAGTCGAATAATGCTTTCACCGATATTTACAATTCGCTCTTCCGCTACAAATATGTACTGTACTGTTTTAAATAATGGATGGTACGAATTTTTCTTTTTAAATTCTAAATGCAATGAAATATAGAACACCAGAAGAAAACCACATATCCACTATTTAGTCACGCCTCTACAAAGGTAGGTAACCTGTAACCACGAAAGAAGAAGGTCATCTACCAACATAGATAACAGAAATATCACTATTATATTTGTTGACAAGACCTCCTTAAATTTAAGAATTGAACAGTCGTATCAACTCATCCCTGGCCTTAATTGGGAAACAATGATTTTATACAGTGAAAACTCTATACATCATTTTTCAAGGGGCCAGGAAAATAGAACGATCCGTCCAGGAAAATTTAACATTGATTATATGGGAGTGGGGTGAGAAAAAATGAATGGTACAAGGAGGAAAACGATGTATACCGGAATGATTTACAGAGGTTTCACTGTATCTAGATTTTAATGTACATTTTAAAAATTGTCACCTTTTCTTTCAGTCGTATAACATTAAAACTGGCGAAGTGTTTCCGGCAATGCTCGATATTCTGCCTCAAACCCAAATCGACGTGCCAAATTTCGTACGTTTACTTAAAGATAAGTATGCTGCTGCAGCGAGCGAAGTCGAGCTTTTGGACGAAGCGACCAACGAAGAGTCTGCATTGGCAACGAAAGCGTCCAAAGTCGTCTCCGATATCTCAGATAGGTGCGAATTTCATCACAATAAATCACAAGTAGCCAAAATTGTTGATTTTTTGAAAAAAAAAAGTGTTGAGAAGAAGACCAGTTAGTCCAAATAGACCAATTGATTACCAATCAGAATTAGAAATTAGTGGGATGGTTCCTTAACAACAGGCCTCGACCGACTCCTTCCCACTATCCAAAAACACCTAATAAAATAACCTTCTATCTCATCATTCCACCACCTCACATATCATTCACCGATACCAATAGATCATATTCATCAGTACAGTGTATCATCGCTATCATTGCAATTTCTGTTTCAATTTTGTTTTTCATATTTATGTTTTTCATAAGCAGTAGGCCTATTCCTGAAAATTGGTGTAATTTTTTTTTTCATCATTTGCATTTAATAATAATTGTCAGTTGACATAATGTATATATATATATTGTAATTATTTACTGTTCACCACTAGTCATTTGTGTTTGTTTAATTTGGTGTATTATTTTATCAGCCCACAGACAAACCTTTTAAAGGCTTTGTATATCTTTTTGAGAATGTTTATGTATTCATTATTCTTTTCTTGTGACAGTAAAAAAAAATGATGAAAAAAATATTTAAAAAATGAATGAAAGTCTGGCTGCGCTTGTCTAATCAGTCTTGTTCCACTGGTTCAGGGAGGGCTACCCGGTGACGTACGTGGGCAAGGTGTCGACGGGTCTGGACGGAGACGTCAAGAGCGTTGGCAAGGCGATGGACATGCTCATGCAAGACCCGGACAGCATGTGCAAGCAAGAGGTCCGCATCGAGTGCCAGGAGATCGGCATCAAGGTCACAGGGCAAGAAGTACCCAACGTGAGTTGCGGACAGCGTGCATGCGTTTTACGTTCAGTTTTATAATCTATTTGGATACTGGGATTATAGCTATCTACGATGGATGCGCGAGTTCGACGTCTCCCGTTTTATTTGTTTGAAGAACAGCTGACAACCATCTCCAGTGTTGAGAAACCTCGGTGGGGACTATAGTAGCGATATGCTACTAATGCATGTATAGAGGGAGAGAAAGTCTTCATTCAGATTACTATCCGCGAAGCGGAATACCAAAATGATACAGCATAATAAAATCAGCACATTAATGTATAATGATAAGAATCTTATGAAAGTGTGGATGGCAAATAATTACTGTACAAACAAAATCTAATTCTAATTCATACTAAGTATTAGGTAATTCATACTAATGCAATATCAAGATGGACGTCAAATTGAGCAATAATTTTCAGGGATAAATAGTTTTGGTTGTGCATGATAGGTAAAGTTCGAATTATATTGTTGTTTGGTTCACTGTTATCTGCTAGTTTCATTTGATCATCATATGTTTCTTGTTTTCTCATTCATGTGAGAAATGTTCCACAAAGAAGAAGTATAAACGCTGTGTAGTCCTAGCAATGTTTGATATCGATGCCACCTAGATCGCCTGTATAAGCTAGCTATACAGGATTCTGATGGCGTAGTTGATCTCGGTGGCTTATGCAGGTTTCATGGGTTTCAATATCACGCAGTGGTGGACGGTACGAGAGATGAGTGATGGATGGTGATACAGAGTAAGAGAAACACTACTGGACCGTTACTGCGAATGCCACTTCAAATAACGTCCTAGGCCTAGCTAGCTCGAATAGGTGAGGATTTTGATTGGATAATGTTGTCTAGGAAAGCTGAATATCATGACAATACGAGATGATAACAGAGTCACGGTCTCGTGGGACGCAAAAATGTGACCTATTTTTAGCCCACCGTAAGAGCATGGCTGGGATTTTATACTAACAACATTGGAAATACACAAATACTGGACATGTTGCTATGGTATATAGCTCTTCTAGTCAATAGAAACCAATCAGAGTCACTTGCAGTCATGTAGTCATGTCAGATGTCTTATTAAAATGATTCTCGACTACATTTCTTGTTCAAGTCACTTCTTATCACTTATCACTTGTAATCTAACTCCTGCCTTCTATTATTCAATTATTCAATCAAGTGTCTAACCATAGTAATTCTTTAAAATGACGATTTATATATGTGTACTATGTATATGTCCAATGATTGAAATATAATACAATACAATACTTGGAACTAGCTAGCCCTAGGACGTTATTTTAAGTGGCAGTCGCTGTAAGTGTTCTGAACAGTAGTATTGCGGGACTGATGCCTTCAGGTAACAAATCAGGAACCGGGTACCCGCCAAAATTACCCGGTTATCAGGCCTATCTGGGTAATTTAATAAAAAAAATCAGTTTTACAATGAGGGGGGAAGGGGAGGGGAGGATACGATCAACTGTCCGTCGTATTCATTGGTCCTCACAGTCGGCTGTGAACTTCTGTCCATCCCCCAACACTTTTAAACGACTTGTTTGCTTGCTATTTTCTATATTCCGGGTACCCGGGTAACAGAATAATACCCGGGTAATACATTACCCGTACCCGACCCCGGTACCCGGATACCAGAAGGCATCACTACGTATTCTAGTAATTACAACTTGATATTTTTAATTTTAGGTGCTTTTAAAGAATGCTTACATGGAAATCTCCTCTTGCGGGCAAACCAGGAAATATCCCAACTATTTCGCTTACATTGCTGGGTACGTTAGATTTCAAGTCGGCGTTTGTCTGTTGGTGTTTCCCTAGCGTGTTGCTATAGAACAGGTTTTGTGAGACTAAACGGCTACTATTCTTGCATTTTCCAGTGACGATAACGTGAGTTGCAATATAGCTAAGAGCTTCAGTTGCTACATTTTCCATTCCGAGAACAACAGTCACATAGAGGAGGTGTTGCTCAGTATCGGTGAGTATTAGGGATATTTGGACATTGTGAGTTGTAATACCAATATGCACTTTTGTTTTGAATAAAGAATCTTCAATGTTGAAAAAAAAATTTAAACCATCCAATCCTAAGACAGTGTTGAAGCAATTGAAAGAAAGAAAAATTTGTTTGAATTAAGGTTTAGCTGGATTTTGGATCAACCATTTTAATCAACATTGAACTGCCTAGATACCTTTCAGTCATGGGCCGACTTCAAGTTCGAAATATGTCAAATTTCTAATTAACCTAGTTTGGATTATTGTAAATTCAGATACTTTCAAGTTTCAACTAAATCTCAGTGTGGGCTACAGTGAAACCTCTATCCATCGTTTCTCAGGAGACCAAGAAAATAGAACCATTCATGCAGGAAAACGATCCATCCAGGAAAATGTAACATTAATTATATGGGAGTAGGGTCTGACGAAATGAATGATACAAGCAGAAAAACAATGGATCGAGGAACGATGCATAGAGGTTTCACTGTATTTGAAAGTATTTGAATTTTATCAAATCTATTCCTAAAATGTTACCCGTAATTATTGTCACACCCATTTCTTATTGCCGAACTCTACCCAAGATGCATTGAGGGTTGCATAGACTGGTCGACCAACGCAACCCTCAATGCATCATGACTGTATACCATACCTTTTTTGTTTTCATTTCCAGGGCAAGGATTCAAAAGGACTCATTTTGCTGTATAATTGAAGATAAAGCTCGAATCATTCAAATCTTCCATTTCAAAAAACCATTTGTCTTCTCGAATTTCCAGATGTCTGTGCCAAACTAGCGTTTACAACATTTTGATTCGTCGACAAAAAATAAATTGATGTACTTGTTAAAGAGCTGATGTATGCCTACCGGCATGACCTAAATGTTTTATCGTATTCACTTTTAATAAATATATTGTAAATACTTTTCATGGTTGGTTTCTGTTTGACCAGTCCTATTGAAATGAATAGGCCTATTTCAGATTTCTCCCTTATTATAATCCTGGCTATGCCACTGGGAAGGAAGAAGTACGGTAAGCAGGAGAAGAAGAAGAAGAATATGATAAGACTCAAGTCTCAAGCTTTTCTCCCCACTTTAAATGTCAGAATTGTTTTGTTACCCTGGCATTATTACCTGAGGATTCATTGTTTGTTAAATGAGTTATCTTATTTTTAATTATTATTCGGGGTGGTAAGATCGCCCTTGTGGTGCCCCGTTCAAACGATCCTATTTTTTCATCCTTCATCTTAATTGGGGATCAATGATTTTGTATCAAGTTTCGATGTTATCAAATATATATGTACCCTATATACATATATACAGTGGTGTATTCGTAACAATAAAAGAACCAAGGTGGTGTTAACTGAAAAAACACATTCATTCCAACTAGGGGGGGGGGGAGACTCCGTAACATGCCACAATATTGGTTTCATGAGATTCTAATTCAGATATAAAATAAAAATGATGTGGTTCACTTTTGCATCTAAAATAATCGCCACAGAGAATCTCTCGCAGCTTGATCCTCCGCGGGTGCATCATGGCCTACATGTTGCGATTGTGCGTCGCCAGCTGATCGATGACTAAGGAGCCAAGTCTTCACATAAGGTGTAGGATCAAACTTGACCAGCGGTGATCCATTTAATTCGATGAAGAAAAGCTTGGCAATATTCTTAACAATCAGTCTCGTATGAAGATCAGTTACTATTAAATTCATTGCGCTAAATCCAAGTAAATACATTCCTTTCTAAGGTGGTATACAGAATGTTACAAACTGACTCTACACTACATTACAAGATTCTGTCATTATTGTAAAGTCTGACGTTGCAAATAAATATTGGCAGATTCCATCCATTAGGATGCATCATTTTCAACATTGTGCGTTTACAAGTTGGCTTTATATGTCTTCAAATATGGTTTTCAAGAAAAAGGGTACCGGGGCGCGCCCTGCCTCAAAATTAAAGTACCGAGGCGCCGCCCTGGCCCGCCCTGGCCCGAATACACCACTGCATATATTTATATTGGGATCAACGGGTTTTGCAAAGTGGATATGCAACAGGTATCAACAAGTAGCAGGTGAGGTTTCTAAATGCTCAAATTAGTCCTAGGTCTGTAGATTTAGATTAAGCTGACAGTATATTTTTCATTCTAGATTTCTATACTTCTAAGCTCTTCTTTCAATGCATATAGTGTGTACTGCGTTTTCCCAGTTGGATGAGCATAGTGAAGACTTCCATTCCACTTACCAATACCAAAACAAATTGCATTTTGTTTTCTTTTTGTACGCGGCATACAGGTCAGAAAAAAATACCAATCAACTCGGAACTTCTTCTGCATATTGGTGTCACATCACAGGAGGTTGGGATTGTTTTTCAGAGAAATTAGTTCAACAGTTTTCCCCAAAAAACAAATGGAAAGCTACTTCTGAGCTCATCCCACAACCAAAATGCTGTATTTACCTGGTATTATTTTATTAATATTATCATTTTATTATTATTTATTCATTTATTCTTTACATAATGGTTAATACACTGTTTGAGTATCATCATAAAATTGAAATATAATAGGCCTACTTGAACATATATGGTTCCTCAGCCTATATGTCGACTTGATGATTCTAGAAATTCTTCAATATTGTAGATAATTCTTAAGATTAGATTCAAATACACTGATGCTTTTTGATTCTATAATGATGTCTAGGAAGATTGAATTGTTGCTTTTTAGTTACTTCAAATAAAGGGGAGTAGCACTTGTGGGCTCACTCATATCTCAATATATGTGCCGTCAGATTTTTCACGGCACCCCAATTTTCCAGGGCCCCTGCCAACAATAGAGCCTAAAATCAACACTGGTCAGAATGTGTTCACCCATCCATCTTGACCTTACCCAAGACCTCCATGTATTCAGCGGTACGGGCAGTGTTGCCAGATGTATTCCTGAATGCAGGGATTTTTAAGGTTGAAAGGGATGAAGGGATTTTACGGCTCATGCAGTGATTTTCAATATTTTACCGATATTATTAGAATATTCGCTGAAGTATTATGAATTTCCTAATAATAATTTTCAGTACATATAGCTGCCTACTATATGTATGCAGAACTCAAAATTTTGAAAAGATAATTGACTTTGTATCATTATCGAAAGTAGTACATGACAAATATGAACCTCAACTTCACATCCAGTCATTTAATTATAGCTAGCAAAGCAATTAGCTAGTAATTAGCTAGCAAGCAAATTTGCAGGGATATATGAGAAGACAAAGGGATTTTTTTTTATCATGGCAGAGGGATTTCCCAAGTAATCGTTTATTTCAGTAGCGGAGTGTGAGATAAAACCACGCCGCTGAATCACTGAGATTCAACCCCCTCAAGCCCACTTTTAATTCATTATATATATATATATATATATATATATATTTATATATATAAATATATATATATATATATATATATATACAAATATATATATATATATAAATAAATATATATATATATATATATATATATATATATATATATATATATATATATATGTATATATATATATATATATATATATATATATATATATATATATATATATATATATATATATATATATATATATATATATATATATATATATATATATATATATATAGGCATATATATATATATATATATATATATATATATATATATATATATATATATATATATATATATATATATATATATATATATATATATACATATATATATATATATATATATATATATATATATATATATATATATATATATATTTATATATATAAATATATATATATATTTATATATATATATATATATATATATATATATATATATATATATATATATATATATATATATAAATATATGCATAATATATATTTAATTATATATTTATATATATATATATATTTTTTTTTTTATATACCCGGTATATATCTATATATATATATATATATATATATATATATATATATATATATATATATATATATATATATATATTACATCTTCCAAGCGAAATGTGCCGTGGCTCACAGACTCAATCCAAGAAATGATCAAACTGAAAAACACAGCTTTGAAAAAATTTAAAAAACATAAACAAAACTCGGATTGGGTTGCGTATGCAGACATACGTAATCATGTGACGGGAGCGATACGCAGAGAAAAAAGAGCGTACATCACAGACGATTTACTCTCCTGTAAGAGCTCGACAAATTTGTTCTGGTCGAAACTAAGATCCTGGGATATACATAATAGTAAAGGTAAGAAAGCAGACATTCCAGAAGACCTTCTTGATCCTGACAAAATAAATAAATATTACATCGAGTCAGTCGGTCAACTTGATGTCAACACAGAACTACTGACATTCTTCGAAGATACACTTCTTGAATCAAATACCGAGATGTTCGTCCTACACACAGTTGATACAAGTGAAGTCACAGAAATCATCAAGAAAATCAAGACTAAAGCAAATGGAGCAGATGGATTAACAATAGATATGATACGTCTATGTCTACCATACTGTGCCTCAGCCATTACCAACCTCATCAACTGCTCTTTGAGCAGCAACATGTTTCCTACATTATGGAAAGAAGGCCTAATCATACCACTACCCAAAATAGAAAACCCACAAGTACTCAAAGACCTACGTCCTATAACCATCCTACCTACTCTGTCTAAAGTCTTGGAGAAGATAGTGCACAATCAATTGAGTAAATTTGTCGAGGTCAATAACATCCTTCCAGACACGCAGTCCGGCTTCCGTCGTGGAAGAAGTACTACAACGGCCTTACTGGATATAGTGGACGACGCGATCAGTGCAATTGACAGCTCACAGCTGACCAGCCTTGTGTTGTTAGATTTCTCCAAGGCATTCGACACAATCAACCACACACTTCTACTTGCTTTACTTGCTCACATAGGAATGTCAAGTGCCACTGTAAATTGGTTCAGGAGTTACTTAACAGGCCGAACGCAGAAGGTCACAGTACGCAAACAGAATGTGATACACGTATCGGAACCACTTGCGATCACCACTGGCGTTCCACAAGGTTCCATCCTGGGCCCCTTGCTCTACATAATTTACACATCAGACTTATGTAAAGCAGTTAAATACTGTAAAATCCACACCTATGCAGACGATACACAGATATATACCAGCTTTTCCGCAAAGGATTCAATTGCTGCACAAGATAAGATGAATGCCGATCTAGCCTCAATAACACAATGGGCTACAGATCGAGCATTGCTCATAAACCCACAAAAATCAATCTTGCTCTTGCTGGGTACAGATGCACAGAGAAGTAAGATGTCACAAGACTTCCAAGTATCTGTGAACAATACCACCCTACCCGTTGCAGAACATGCAAGAAATCTAGGACTGACAATAGACAAGAAACTTAATTTCACTAATCACATTCACAACATTCGCAAGTCCAGTTATCACAAACTCAGATTATTACGGCCATTCAAGTCTCTTCTTCCACCTTCGGCAAAATTAGCTTTAACTGAAGCTTTAATTATCTCCAAGCTTGACTATTGTGACACAATATATGGTCCTAATCTGAGCTGCGAGGATGAGAAAGAAGTACAAAAAATTCAGAATGCATGTATCAGATACTCATACAGCCACATCAAACAGAGAGACCACGTCACTCCAGCAATCAGAAAAGCAGGTTGGCTCAAAATGAAAGAAAGGAGACAGCTTCACATAATTAATACCTCCCACAAAATTCTAAACACTGATATACCTTCTTACCTGAGAACGAAGCTAGTGCGACGGGGTGAAATTCATTCAAGACTTACCAGAAATAACAATCACCTCAGTATTACTAAGCACAAAACAACCAAATTTAAGGGTTCCTTTAAATACAATGCCACTATGCTATACAACGCAGTTCCTGAACAGTTCAAGACGTTAAGCCAAAATGCATTCAAAGCTGCAGTGAAGAGACTACACAAAGATCGGATGTGCATGGCAGATAAATAGCAAAGTGAAGAAAGACTAACAGTACAGCTGTATGTATCAGTCAGTTCTAGTACACCGTATTTCATACTGTTTTATTATTATATTCATTCATACCATATTGTTTGTATCCCATCATATCATTTTTCATTCATAGCTCATAAGTTAAAATAGGACTGGTTATATGGAAGAGCAGAATATTTTAGCCATACTAAAATCTGAATATCGCCATTTTTTGTATCAATAAGCAACAAAAATAAAGACAATTGAAATATATATATATATGTTTCCTCACTATTAAGAACCATTTACTACTTGATTCCTCACTTCAAATCCAATTCATTATACTATATTTGTTATGTGAACATTTAATTGTGCTAATCCCCAACAACACGGACTTCTAGTCGAGTTGCTCTTGACAATGGCATGGTTATGACAGCAACGTGCAAGGTGTAAATTGAGGGCTATATTCCTTGCATGCACAACGTCGAGGAGGAGTGAGGGAGGGAGGGGGGGGTACATTGTTATATGATTTGGCATTCAACGGACGAGCCTAGTTTGTATCAGTAACTACTGGATAAGCACTGCTATATATACTATTTGATCGATGTGGATAGAAAAAAATATAAGGCAGAAGATTCACTTTGGAAAAAAAACTTCAGTTGTTTAATCGTGAGTAATTTTCCAATAACTTTTTTTATATTGCAGTAATCATAATGAAAAAAAAATGGTGTGGGCGGTCAACGGCCCAATCTAGTTTGTTTCAATAAATACTGGATAAGCACTGATTTAAATACTATTATATTGATGTGGATAAAAAAAAATAATAAGGTAGAAGATTTACTTCGGAAAAAACTCAAACTGTATAATTGTAAGTAATTTTCAATTACTTTTTTCATATTGTAGTAATGATAATTTTAAAAAAATATGTTAATGTGGGTGGTCAACGGTCCAATCTAGTTTGTATCAGTGAATACTGGATATGAGCACTGCTTTAAATACCATTATATTGATGTGGATGAAAAAATAATAAGGCAGAAGATTTACTTTGGAAAAAAACTCCAGCTGTAATTGCAAGTAATTTCCATTCACCATTTTTTATATTTCAGTAATGATATATAATATGAAAAAAACAATCGTTAATTTGAACGGTCAAAGGTCGAGCCCAGTTTGTATCAGGAACTACTGGAATATCACCGCTATATATACTGTTGAAAAAATAAGGCAGATTTTTGGGGGGTAAAAAACATCCAGCTGTAATTGTGAGTAATTTTCTATTCACCATATTTCATTTCATTTTACTTTCGTCTAATGAAGGATTTACAAGTTTACCATCGGAAAAACAACAAAAAATAAAATGCAGATCATATAATCATTTCAGTAATGATGTTTGAAAAAAATATTGTGAGTGAGCGATCAATGGTTGAATCTAGTTTGTATCAGTAACTAGTACTGGATGAACACTGCTATCAAATACTGTTATATTGGTATGTATGAAAAAAAAAAATGGACAGAAAAGTTCTATAAAAAAAAAAGCTGTAAGTGTGAGTAATTCTATATTTTTTATTTTCGAGTGATGATATTTAGAAAAAAGAAAAAATTGTGAGTGTGGACGAGATGAGAAAAAAGATGGAAGTTTTTGTGGAAAATTTGGTTCAGCTCGGCTAAAATAGTAATTATTTTTCTATCAAGTATTTTTGTATTTTTAATAAACTAAGAATATGATTTGTATCTGTGTGGGACTGCAACGATGGTTATTACTTGTCCTTAGTTTGATTATATATTTATATTCAAAAAAGAGGAAGATAGTTTAGCAACAAACACAAACACAAAGATAACGATTATTATTTGTTTAACGACCCCACCAACAGCTAGGTTATACGGGAGCACGAATGAGCAGGTGTTTATGAAACTGTGAGGTGATGATAAGTGAAAGGACGGTCACAGAAACCCATGCCTTATGCGGGACTCGAACCCACGCCTTACGGTGACCTGAGTTTCTGAAGCTTAAATTAGTGAAATTCTGAAATTAGTGATATATGACCCAAAAGTTTCATTTTCGATATTTCATTATGCTTTTTTCATGCGTATTTCATATTACAAATCTTTACTACTTTTTCAGTGATTATAGGCTTTGAGCGCTGATTTTTCCAGTCATTTATTAATATGAAAACCAGATTTTCAATTCAGAGTATGTGTTTTGTTATATGCATGTTGGACTGTTTAATTTTGTTTTGTCGAAGTGGGAATACCTTTTTTGTCAAGTTCCATGTATCATTTTTTTTCAATGAACAATTCTGAAATCTATTTTTTCCATTTATTATGAATGAACTTGAATAGAAAATTATAAAGAAATACAAAGCCTAGAAATTGGAAAATTACCGGAGGAGTGGCATTTTGTGATGGCGTGTAATTATTTGGATAAAAAGATATGTATGATCACAAACATAATATCCAATATTATTTTTTCTGATTCATATTTTTTTCAGACAAAAAAAAACGTTGTGTAAAAATTTCATCGTATTTGAACCTACACCTGGAGTCAATATATATAATATATATATATATATATATATATATATATATATATATATATATATATATATATATATATATATATATATATATATATATATATATATATATATATATATATATATATATATATATATATATATATATATATTGTACTATATCCTTTCTCAATTATTAAGTGAATTATTAAGCTAGCCTATATTGGTAAGCAAAGATAATAACAATTAAGTTGATAAACTGAACGCTAATTATTATCACTTTTTGGTACTGGTATGGGTTTGAAAAGAAATTCCAGAGTTTTGAAGTTTTCTAATTTTTTCTTCCCGTTCCAGTTTCAATAAGACATAACATGGAACAAAAATATTTTGAAATTTTTTTTTCATTGTTGAATTTTTAATTAATTTTTCATTGTTATATCAATGGGATATTTTCAACAGAGATGTCTTCGGCTCTGTTTGCTGTAGATAGTTTTTTCATAATTTAATTCGATCATCAGGGTCAAATTTTGTGTTCTGGCATTTAGTTTTTATTTCTATGACTACAAGAAGTATTTAATTCAAAATTCTGATTCATGGGCTTCAATTTTATCACTTTTTATTTGGCTCCAGAGTAAATTAAAAAAAGATCTCATTCAAATACTAGAGGAATCAAAATTGTGGCCCCAACAGATCATGCTTCATTCAGGCTAATAAGCTTCAGAATACAAAAATTAGCTTTCTACCCATGAATCTAATATATTTTTCCATTGTTGAAAACTATGGTTGTGTGTCTAAATCTCAGTTTTGAGTAAATTTCAGGCAAAGTTCAACTTGTATTATAACTGTATTTACAAATCAGTTGGTTGCCTATGGATTTTAGAACATTTTTTCTAATCATAAATGTGAGAGGGTTAGAAAATATTTATCTGTTGAATCGTTTTTTATGAAAGAGAATGAATCAGTTAATAAAGTGACATCAACATCTGAAAATTTACATCTTTGAAAAAATCTCTTTTTGTAGTCTGTACTAGTACGAAGTACCTAATTCACCAATTAATATTTCGTTGAACAGGTCCCAAACCTTGATTGGGGAACAATTGTTTTCTGTCAAGTTTTTAATATCAATAAAATTCATTCATTTTGTATCCTTGAATTTAACATTCTCCATCTCAATACCCACCTCATGATTCAGAATACATTTTATATCGTATCATTGCATCACAAAGTTTCGATCATGTGTGTAAATAATCATACAGATGCATTATCACAGTCATTATCAAATTATACTGCCGTATTAATAGTTTCATTAGCTTGATTAATAATTGGCACATTGTTCAATTGTTATAGTTTAATTACTTTCTTATAATTAGATGAGCGTATAGCGAAGTCTCCATCCCACTCTTATAGGACTTTGTCTGTGTTTTTTTTTTTTTGTGGGCACTGCACAGGTCGCAGGGTTTGACTGATCAACATGAAATTTTTTTTGTACGGGCCAACTTTTACAACTCAGAACTGTATAGTTTTTGGAATGAATCGGTCGATTAGATTTTGAGAAATATCATGTCAAAGTTTTTAAAAACCCCATAAGATTAGGCTGAGTGAGAAAATTTGAAAAAATGAAACCTCTCCAAAAAAAAAAAAAAAAATTCTCCGAGTGTTCAAACATAAATGATACACATAACCACCATTTTGTAAGCAATTCGAACCAGCCGTTTCGAAGAACAAAATTAAAATAACTGTTTTTATGTTTTTTTACTCTAGCGCAGAACCATTGCCGAGATTCACGGCGATGTCTACATTCGATAGTTGATAAATTGAGTATATTTAATAGCAGTCAAGGTACGTGTAGAATTTAAGATTGAACTTCATAGGGCCTATAAATGTAATCACTCATCTTACAACGCATAATATGCTGCGTTTGCCCAGTTATATAAATAAGTGCGTACCAGTGTAGGTCATGTTGTCTGACATATATAGGCCTATTAGGTTCTCTTTTGTTCAATCATTTCATGGCTCTACAATGAACTGACATCAATGATCTTATTGAGAGATCCTATGGTGCAATCCTCCAAGTTGTTATTAAATAATGGAAGTATCTGACAGACGGAAGTGCATTGTTTATTCAACACTAAAAGCAACAATAGAATGCGCTTCTAAATGCAATACGGACGACGAATGGTTACAAAAAACTGCCAACAATGTAATATTTAATTCAACGTCATTGTTGAGATATCCGCTCGCTTTATTTTTACACTTTTTACTAGTTCCACTTTTCAACACTGAAAGCGTACCTGTGCAATTTTTTCTGGTGAATTTCACTATTTTTTTTTTCAGAATATTCAAGATTTTTTTTACCCAATGTGAATGTTTTAATTGTTTTTCTATTCCCGAAATTATTACATCAAGATTTTTTGTTTGTTAAATGAGTCATCTTTTTATCATTTATTCTTTGGGGTGGTAAGATCGCCCTTGTGGTGCCTCGTTCAAACGATCCTATCTTTCATCTATTGCCTTAATTGGGGAACAATGATTTTGTATCAGGTTGCGATGTTATTGGAGCAGAAAAAGTTTTTTGTTCATCTTTTATCTTCTGTCTCGTTATATTTCAATTACTGTCTATAAAACGACCCTTGCTTCAAATGAGCAGGTGATTATAAAACGAGTGGTTGATGATCGGTAAAAATACTTCAACAAATGTTTATATCCATATAATATATTATATGTATATTTGTGTCCACGAAAGAAGGACGTACCAGCATAAAAAATGTAAATATCACTATTGTATATGTTTATAGCTGTGGTATTTTGTGGATCAATGATTTTTTAGGGCGAGATTTACGATCAGAAACATAACTACGTCTTTCGTAATCATTAAATGTTTGAACCACATTGACTTTCGCCACAAATATTGGAGTATTAATTGTAATTATTCAATTCAGGCCCTATTACTTTTATAACAAAAATGTAAATTATTATTTAATATTATTCAATTCTCTATTATTATTTATTAGATAGAAGAAAGTCATTTTTCGTATTTGAAAGTATACCAATACATAATATACCTTGTCAAAACAAGTCTCATAGATGAACCAAATTATGAATCTTCAATTTTAAAAATAGTTTCTGTTTTTCGTGGATATAAATGTTGACTTGTTCCATATCCAATTATTATCCTTTTTGACCACTAATTGAACAATTGACAGTTTTAATTGTGATTTATTGTGTAACAATAATGTGTATAATTCAAAACCTTTTGAAAATATATCGATTTTTGAATATAAATACTATAAAATATGAACAAAATTAAAGGAACTTTCAGGCTAATTATGGGTCTGACTATTTATAATCATCATCAATGAAGTAAAAATATATCCCCATGCCGGGAGTCGAACCCGGGTCTTCTGGGCTAAAACCAGCTATCCTAGCCACTAGACTACATGGGCACGAATTCCTTGAACCAAACTTGTAGACAAAATGAAATCTTAGTGCGGGTCTTCATAGCCTCAAAAAAATATTAATTTCGACTTATTTAAGAGAACAATTATTACGATCAATATTTTTCTACAAGATGAGAACGTTTAGAAGCTGCTAAAAAAATGATAGAATGATCAGATAGCCAAAAAGTAGGTTTGTGCAAAAAAAACTATCGATACTTTGTCTACTGAAAGTTATTATTTAAAAGATACACCCAAGTTGAAATAATTTATTTCGTCAATTAATAAGTTTCCAATGATATTCAAAATGGTCGAATAATTTAGTGTGCTTTCTGGATTTTTATGGTTCTATTGTTATTGTGAGAAATAATGTATACCAACATAATTTAATAATCTTATTAACATGATTTAATATAATTTCAATATACTCGTTTAATCTCACCGTTATATTAAAACTTGATTTTTGTTCATCTCTAATATTCATATACTATAACATTCCAATTCAAAGTATTCTTTCATTTTAATTAAATTTTTCGACGATAATATGACGAACAGAGCTGATAGAATTCCAGAAGAACAAAACGAATTATTAAGTACATATAATTTCAGACCACGCAGATTCTATCACACGTTTTTTTTTTTTCTTATTGCCACAAGAAAAGAATAGCAATACATAAACATTCTCAAAAAGATCTACAAAGCCTTTAAAAGGCATTCGTCTGTAGAATAATAGAATAATATACCAAATTAAACGAACACAAACGACTAGTGGTGAACAATAAATAATTACAATGTATAACACATTTTGTCAACTGACAATTATTAAATGCAAATGATGACAAAAAATACTAATTTATAGAAATACTGCTTTCGAAGAACAGAAATAAGAAAAAAAAATTGAAATAGAAATAATTATAATACAGGGGAGACAAATTTAATACATAGAAGGGGAGAAATTAAAAACATATCAACTCAAATTATTTAGCAAACACTGTTTTAAATCACGTTTTATTATAATATATTTATCTAGGTTAATTAATGAGTTGGGAAGAGTATTAAATATTACCTGTACACATAACTGACGTTTCCCATAATTATTTATGTAACTATTTATGTTCATCATATTATTTCTCATGTCGGTGTATAATATGAATAAATAAAAATTACGAATAAACTCAAAATACAAATAAAGCATAATACTCCATTCGTGTCACTTATATATATATTTTTTTTTTGAAAAGATTTTTTTATTTCACAAAATATAAGTTGTTTACAAATATCGTAGACCCACAAAGTCAAAACAGACTTGTCTGTGGGTCTACTAGAAATAACGTATAATCATATACATAACATGATCGATAACAATCTCAACAAACGCATTAATCAATTATTTAATTAACAATCAATTATTGATTGATAATCTTTATAAAATCAATGCACAATACATGACCTCAAACACCATTAACTCTACACTACATACAAATTACAAAGCATCATCATTTGCATTCTATTATGATGCATTATATCATTAAATATTTTGATATATATATATATATATATATATATATATATATATATATATATATATATATATATATATATTGAATTAAACTAATGCTTCAATCCTTGACCGATAAATTACATTACAATTGTGATCTCATTACGCACACTGATAACAATCTGCAATAAGTAACCCTGTCATTATTCATCCGTCTCGGACGTTATTTCCAGCCAATGCCAGTTGTGATAGCCTCTGTACTGGACTTCTGATTGGTTGTTAGTGAAATTCTGGACGTACAAATAGCCATGAATTGAACCGGATTTGTATGAGGATAATAAAGTTCTGTCATCTTTAGGGCCGTGTTTTGGAGGACTGAATGTAATAGTGGCAGTGATATGGTGAGGGGAATGAGATTGGTGGTGGGGCGAGGGGGGATTTTATTTCAAAGAAGTTATGAGTGGTGAGCATTGTTACCAATTGGTTACATTTGTAACATTTTACATTGGTAACATTGTAACATGATTATTGGTAGACCCAAATGGAAATTACAAAAACTGTAGGCCTACTCGGAAAACTCTTATAGGTGTACTCAATTTCAAATGTCATATGAGAGAAAAAAAGAACTATGAGGGTGATTTTCTAGTTGAACTTGCAGCTCATGTCCATGACAATTAAAATATAAATAACAATCGAGTCTTCTGCATAATAACTGATCAACATTATCTATAAAACACTAGTTATCTATAAAAAACTGAATACATCATTCATATATAATGAAATGTTATTGTAATAAGATAATTGTAATTCATTTCCATTTTTAAAAATCAATTGGTTGTGTTAAAAATCGTATTCTTGTCGGAATATTTTTTTTAAATTGTTGGAAATCTTTTCAAAACTTTTTCAAAAATATTTGTTGACATTTTCTTCGAAAATTTTACCGACATTTTTTTTATTCGATTTTAATTTTTCTCATTTTTCAAAATCTCAGTTGAATATTTAAAATAATTTTGTTCATACTTTTCTTCAAACATTTGTGAAAAATATTTCCAATGTTCTGATTGAATTTTTTTTTGTTCACAATTTTTGTTTTATCTATGTTTTTTCTTTTAATTTTCCAGAAAGCTTTTGAAAATTCAGTTACATTTTTAAAATGAAATTTTAATAAAAATTAAAATGTTAGTAGAAACTTTTTCCAAACTTGATATTCAAACTCTTTTGGATCTCCTCATTTTTTTTCTTTTCCTTCAGATAGATAGATGTTTATTATTTCATAGTGATACATACATAATACATACACTCACCCTTGAGTATACAAGATGTGTTGTTATGAGTATGAGAAATTAGTTGGTGAAAAAAAAAAAAAATTTAATTTTTTATTCGTGTTCTCACAAAGATTTCAGTACCCCGCAGACCCGTAAAGTCAACCCGCAAAGTCACAAAAAGTTGACTTGTCTGCGCGTCTACTAACATTTTATACATAAGAAAACAAATTACAAATAAGTATATCAAGTCTGAACACGTACGCACGTACATTTTGATAATAATGATGAAAATATCAATTTTAATAAAAAAAATAATCATAATGATAAGAATCCACATTTTGAAACAATAATAATAATAACAATAATAATAATAATAAAACGAAAATAAACATGTCAAATATTGTGAATGGAGATTAATTATAATCAGGTAATTGAACAAAAGGTACATTGACAATACTTGGCATCACAGAATTCGTCGATAGTATAAAAGGCATATACAATTAAAAAGTCTTTGATCCTATTTTTGAACGTTTGTCTTGAGACAGTCAAATTTTTGAATTTCTCCTTCAGGCTGTTGAGTTTGAAAGCACATACATTGAACATAACTTGTTACATTTCAGTTATGTTTCAGTTTACATTACGTACATTGACATCTACTCTACTGTGGCAAAGGCAATAGACGAAACGTCAGAATCTCGTGTATACTTTTCATCTCTGTGTTTTATCAACGGGCTCTCCAATATGAGTAGGCCTTTCTCTACTCATAAATATTGGTAAGCTTCTGTTCTTTCTTCCCTTTCACCCAATTCATATATTGTTACGTTTCAGGACCATTGCCGTACATTACCGAGCCGCAATGCTTCCCCAGCTGTCTCAACTATGCACCTTACAACTGGTCTACAAGAAGGTACCGATCCTACACTGGCTGCCGCGGTACACTGTGCACGATGCCGTATCAGACCTGATCGCCGGCATCACCGTCGGCTTGACTCTCATGCCGCAAGCTATTGCTTACGCTGCTCTGGCGGGGCTTGGACCTCAGGTAATTGTCATAAAGAGGATTCTATTCTCGGTCTGTCGCTTTTTATAAGTCTTTACCTGTCAGCTTGAGAACAGATAATTTTTTTGGTACATTTTGTAAACAACTTGGAACATTTTTTACTCAATTAGATACTTGAAACTTTACATATGTTAGATTAGGCATTATGTTGAGCACTTTTATTTCATATTTAGTTATTTTAATTTTCAATTTGTTTGCTATACCAATTTGTTTTTCTGATCTAATTTAGGATTTAAAATTTATATTATTATGCAGGTAGTGAGGCACATGTAGTTACGGGGCTCCTGCTCTATTCTCACCACCTGTATACAGTATATTACACTGCATAAAATCAATAATAGATAAATGAATGAATACATACATTGTTGACGATGAGCGTAGATTGAATTTCAACCACTGGAAAAATTTGTGATTAATTTTTTTTTTCTAAATAATGAGAAATAGTAAGTAGTAACTAATAATTTTAAAAAATTAAATTATTTTATGAAAAACATACCTAGGTACGACAGTAGAGGTATGTGCAGTCCTTGCTCCAGGTAAATGCCGGGATGGTTCCCACAGTATAGGCCTAAACCGCTTCCTTCTCATTACCAAACAAACCTTCATCATCCCTGTTATCTCACCAATCATTTGTCTCACGCCAATTTGATCTCAGTTAATACAGTTTTCATTACAATGCATTGTTGAACCCAATATAACACATAAAAAAATCAACTGTCTTCTCATCAATCATTTATCTGAAGCCAAAATATATTTGTCATCATTATAATGATAATAGTAATATTAATGTTGATAATATTATTTTTATTTTTATTCATTTGTCAATTCAAGATCATACAGAAAAGTTCACTATATTCCACAAAGCCAATATTCCACAAAATAATATTCAATGTCATAATATCCACATTACAATAGTATACAGTTTAAATTGTGGAAATTCGTTAGGATGTATAGACAATGAAGAATTGAAAAACTGTAAACTATCATAAGAAGTCCAAAACATGATATAATCAAGTTATGATAATAATGAAGTCCGATGCTCTGATAGTTTGAAATGATCATAAATTCAAGATTTTGAATAACTTTGAAAATAAATTTGAATAACTCCAACTTTTGAATAACTTTTAAAATTACATTTTAATTCAGACAAAATTTAGTATTACAAATGTTGAGAATACATCGCGTCGTCAAACCCAATTTGGAAAAAAAAATTAAAAACAACGTTCTCGTGTCTTTAGTACGGTCTCTACTCGGCGTTTGCGGGCAGCTTCGTGTACATCGTGTTCGGAACGTGTAAAGAAGTGAACATCGGACCGACAGCTCTCATGTCACTCCTGACGCTAGACTACACGCACGACACGTCGCCAGACATGGCCGTGCTGCTCTGCTTCTTGTCGGGCTGCGTGCAGTTGCTGTGCGGCCTCCTCAGACTCGGTGAGCAACCGCGTCCGAGAGGGGGGGAGGGGGGGAGAGAGAAAGGGGGGGTGGATCTACGCACAGGCTGGCAAGGCTCAAGCCTAGGGGCGCAAGAGCCTCGGGGGCGCTTACGTTCTTCAGTGCTTTAATATTTTTTTTTTTATAAAATAGAATTGTATTAAAAACATGGAACACCCCAAAAGTAGTTATCCATTCTCAGAGTAACTTTACTACAATATAGACCAGACCAATATCTACAACTTACAAATTAAAATCTAAAACTCAACTATTTCAAAAAAAAAATCCTTTGGTGTCTTGTATTTATTTATCTTTATAGTATTCTATAGTATTTTTCTATAGTCTTATTTCATTCACTTTTGGTTGGGTATTCACTTTATCACTTTTTTTCACTTGGTCATTTGACTTATAACTTATTATTTCAGCTATTTCCTATACTTCAATTGGTTACTGATCATCATTTTGTTATCAAATCAACAAATCATCTAATCAAAATGTTATCAAATCAATTGAATATTCCAATTCGATATCGAATCGAAGTCCTGAAATATTGAATTGATCAAAAATATCGAAACAGAACAACAACCCTAATTCATCCCTTTGTTAGCTACTACATTGCTGTTCTCGAATCTATCTGATTAGAATCTAATCAAACAAATGAAAAAAAGAAACCCACATAGATTTGAATTACGTTAAACGTTGTTTGATTTCCGCTCGTAGGATTCTTGGTGGAGTTTGTGTCTGTGCCCGTTGTCTCGGGTTTCACCTCGGCCGCTGCGGTGATCATCGCCACGTCTCAGCTCAAAGGTCTGCTCGGGCTTCAGTTCAAAGCCGAGTCGTTCGTAGACACCTGGCGTCAGTTGTACCAACACATCGGCGAGACAAGAAAGTGGGATCTTTGTCTGAGTGTTTTCTGTGTTGCGACGTTACTACTGCTGAGGGTTAGTAGAGAGAATCCACGTTAAGAGAGAGGAAGTCATTAAATGGCTGTCCACAAAGAGGAATACAAAAATGATAAAGCGTGATCGAATCAATATGTATGTATGTATCTTTATAGTTTGAAGTTATTTCACTTGGTTACAATATATTCATTTGAATTCATCTATCCTAATCACCCACATGTATAATGATTATTGACGAAGTGTTAACTGCACGATTGGTTACGGACAAATTCTGAAATGATATGAACTGATTCGATCATTTATATATATAAAGACTAGTTGAATTAAAAGAATAGTATCACAGAAATGAAGCTTAAGATAATTAGAGAACATGATATATATTATGTAAATATATTGTGGAAGGAGATATTATTATTCACAATATGGATGATTTGAACATCATCATCTTCAGTTGACAACGAATACGAGAGTTTAGAAGGACAGAGGTAATGGAACCATTATTTGAATTTTATTTATTATTCAGCTTATCTAAACTATTGTCAATTGAAGTCTAGTTTCTTTCATAGCCACCACATTCGATATGCTACACCTTCTGATAAAACACTGTGCTATCATTGCAGAAACTCAAAGATTTGAAACTCGGCTCCGATACTCCAAAAACCCAAACCACCAATCAAAAATGTCTGTCAAAGATAGTTTGGTTCGTTGCCACCAGTCGTAACGCAACTATAGTCATCGTTTGCGCCAGCGTCGCATACTGCTTCAACCAGCGCAATCAAGTTCCATTTCTCCTCACGGGTAGAATCAACGCCGGTTTGCCGCCAGTCACTCTGCCGCCGTTCGCAACGTCGTACGGTAACCACACGTACGGATTCTTGGAGATGTGCCAACATTTGGGTACAGGGATATTCGTTGTGCCGATTATATCCATACTTGGCAACGTGGCAATTGCTAAAGCGTTTTGTAAGTATCTTTTAAATAAAGAGTTGAGTGGATTTAATCGACTGGTCTATTTATCCATCAGTCATGAATGTCATTGATCATCACATCATAGTAAGGCGTGATATTTATTTGTTTATTAATTCATCTTCTCATTTGTTAATTTCTTTCTTTCTTTGGCATTCATTCAAATTATTCATCAATTAATATTATTCATGTTATTTACCATTGTACTATTGATTATATATCAATGAAATTGACACTGATATTTCTTTGAAATATATTGGTTAGTGAACTATTCGAACCATCCAAATTCTCATGATGCCTTTTTTTTCTCAAAGAAATCAAAACTATTCAATTTACTCTCTCTTAAATAGAGGGTGAATTAACTAAATTTACAATGCGTAAAATAGAAATGTAATTAATGATTAGTGTTTTTACTATAACCATCGAATAGATCGACCTACAAATCAGGCCGAAAAAATGATTTTTTTTTTCAGAGATAGGTCTACATATTATGATTTGCTGTTTAGTTTTCTATGAAAATGAAATTGAACAATATTTTTGAAAATACCGTAACATTCATACCGTCAACAATACAAACTTATTTCTACAAGATCTGTGTTCAACAATTGTATCTGCCGCTATATGGTGAATTTCTTCCCGTAGCAACGGGAGCGATGCTGGACGCCACTCAAGAGATTGTAACGCTGGGTTTGTGCAACATAGCTGGCGCGTTTGTCCGTTCGATGCCCGTCACAGGATCGTTCTCTCGCTCCGCAGTCAACAATGCCAGCGGCGTGCGGACGCAGATGGGGGGATTGTACACAGGTATGATTCGAGCGTTAGAACGCGATACTTCCAGAAGGGGAAGAGTGTATCGACAGGGGATATTCTGGGAGAAGTCAGATATTTTATAATTTTACAGTTTTTTGGAGATGCACAGCTATTTTTATTTGTAAAAAATCACAAATCAAAACACATATTTCAATAATAAAAATAATAATGATGATATTCTACTGCCTAATATATATATATATATATATATATATATATATATATATATATATATATATATATATATATATATATATATATATATATATATATATATATATATATATATATATATATATATATATATATATATATATATATATATATATATATATATATATATATATATATATATATATATATATATATATATATATATATATATATATATATATATATATATATATATATATATATATATATATATATATATATATATATATATATATATATATATATATATATATATATATATATATATATATATATATATATATATATATATATATATATATATATATATATATATATATATATATATATATATATATATATATATATATATATATATATATATATATATATATATATATATATATATATATATATATTCATTTGAGAAACAGTTTTTATATCATAGAATATGTCATTGTAGATATAAAATGAGATACAATTATGATAATACAAATTTGTGTTAAAATCAAAATGATTAATTCATCATTGGCTATATTATGAACCTTGGAAGCTGCTCATATTTACATTCTCTTTGTATTCTATACAAGATCAACACTTTCGTTATTATGAACGTCATTCAATTTCTATAGTTTTCTTAATACATTTTCATGTGTTTCTCATCATAATATCAGAATTAACAGAAACTCTGGGAGAGGGATCTATCTTCATCTCTGCTTCATTGGACTCATCATATTATTCAGAGTCTGTGATTAAATACCAATCCTAATCAAAATGATAGAACCACCAAAGTATAGCTCACGACACGATAAGAAGCTCAGTCACTCCTCGCTGTGAACACTCAATGATGTATACCCAATACCCATACTAAAAAATGAAAGGAATTTCAACTCCAATATCACATCATGTATCTTATTAATTATTATTGCTCTTTCAGGAATTCTAGTTCTGTTGGCATTGAGTCTGTTGACACCGTACTTCTACTTCATCCCGCGAGCAACTCTATCGTCTGTCATCATCTGCGCGGTGATATTCATGGTGGAGCTGAGTATTCTGCCACCAATATGGCGAACTAATAGTATGTATCGTAATCTGGGGCGAACTGGGTGAAAGCGGCCCGGGCGGAAAATGAAAATAGGAGCCCGAAGAAGAAGAAAAGTGAAACAACAATGAATTTTTGACAAAATTTCCACAGCTGAGCAATAGAATAACATTTCAAAATAAAATCTATAGGACATAATTTCTGAAGGTGTGAGCCTATAATTATATAGTATTGATGTTCGTAACATTGTAATCGTTGAAGCTTTATCTTTTCAAGTGAGATATTTTTACATGTCTCTACGTACATCTCTTCTGAATTATTTTATCATTAAACTTTTTTTTCCATCAGTGCTTCCTAAGTTTATCATCCTATACAGCATATAACTGTCCACTTTCAACAATAATCTCGAACATCCACAAATTCCTTACAATTTATTCACTTGAGAAAATTTTGAAATGAGATAAAATGGCGCCATCGAAAATCTCTGCCTTGATGGATCGGCTCCTGATTGGTTAGTTATCTGGATTGGTTTGCTTTCATTAAAAAAATAGAACAAGTTCTATATCATGAAAGTTGAGCTAAACTTGTGTTTCATGTTTTTCAGGGAACCATTTTACTTCAATTTTTTTTTTTTTTTTTTAATAACATCGAAACTTGATACAGAATCATTGTTCCCCAATTAAGGCTATAGATGAAAGATAGGATCGTTTGGACGGGGCACCACAAGGGCGATCTTACCACCCCATTTTGATTATTTAAAACTAATGGTCTTCAACACCAGGACTGCGCTGTCTGTGACCATAATTTTTCGCCGTAGATAAAAGTCTTTCAGTATAAACACACGAATGTTGATATCATCCATTTTGAACTGAATCTCTTGGGCAATGATTACTTCTTCCCCTTGACAGCAGATGTAAAATTGATCATTATACATAATTCACAAATTAAATTAGTGTTAGGCCTATAATGTTATAATTAGGCCTATCGCTCTACTAATCAATGGTCGTGGCCAAATAGTACTTCATCCTAGCATTTGCTTCAATTCATTAAATAGAATTTCAATTCTACCATTTAAACATTTCAAATTCAAGAATTCATGAGTTGAGTTGAGACAATTGGGAAATAAGTTGAAGTGTGTAATTCAGCGTTTATATTCTGATTTATTCTCTTACAATTTCTTATAAATTTATTCCGTTTCTTTTCATCTTTCCAGAACGAGACTTGATTCCGGCTCTCGTCACCTTCATAGCCTGTCTCGCTTTTGGCGTCGTACTAGGAATTGTAATTGGCATTGTAGTGGATTTGATATTTGTGTTTTATTTGAACGCACGACCGCGGATTGTTAGCCAGAAAGTTCAGGTGAGTGGATATTGATCACCGTAAATAACTTACACATTACTGAGACGGTGGATCAGTCGATTGCGTGCTTGAACGTCATTCAAAAGATCAGCGCCCGGATTCACAAAGAGTCATATCTTTAAAACGTCTCAAGTTAGGACTAACTCAGTGAAATGGTCTTAAGTTAAGACATCCTAAAAATGGGTCTCTTTGTTAATCCGGGCCCAGGGTTCAAAACCTATCATGGCTGAACACCCTGTCAGAGGTTTATCGTGG
Organism: Brachyptera risi; assembly: GCA_964007535.1. Lineage (NCBI taxonomy): Eukaryota > Metazoa > Arthropoda > Insecta > Plecoptera > Taeniopterygidae > Brachyptera > Brachyptera risi. The sequence continues at coordinate 29,896,170 of OZ023337.1, forward strand.
TTTTCCTCCGTCGTTGAAGTCAATATTGGGATTTTTTACACTGTACTAAACATCTAATATCAATTCATATGTGTAAGCCCATTCTATAATAACCGGTACGTTCGTTCGAGGCTTATCTTTTATGCTAGGCCAATATATATATTTTTATATTTCATACCATCCCCCAATCTATAAATTCTCTCACTCTTAGAATTGTTTTTTTATTCAACTCAAAAGTATTCATTTGATAATAAAATAGAATAATACCAACTTGAAAAAGAATTACGGTAAATGCCTTGAAATGAATAATGTTCCACATGAGTTTATTTTATGTGAGTATTCATTTACAGTTACATAATTACATAATAAAATTGAAAAAATTGTCATTAAAAATATGCCAATATTGTGAAATATATGTGTTCATAAATGAAATTAATGAAATTATTTGATTAATACTTAAAATAACCTGTCATCTCATTCATTATTCACCGACAACAATACTACACATATGACGAACAATCGTAATGATCGTTACTGTGGTTCGTTGAACTTAACAAAGATTTAAATAGATAAATAACTGATGAATAATTAAAACAAATAGTCTGTTTTATTTCAGAGTTCGTCTGGTCTCGACTATCTCCTCGTGACTCCTCGCTCGGGGTTGTTATTTCCCGCGATCGATTTCCTCCGCGAGAAAGTTGCGAAGTCGAGTGTCGAGCACGGTCTCTATATCGTCGTTATAGATTGCCAACACGTGACTCAAGCCGACTTTACGGTAGTCAAAGGCATTCAATCATTGGTCAAAGACTTCAAAAAGAAAGACGGACATATTATGTTCCATAATTTGGAAACAAGTATAGCGATTATGATGGCGGACGTTTGCGGTGTGGAGATGAAACACTCGAGAAGTGAAACGGAGCTTACGCAAATATTGAAATGTAAGAGAGTATTGTATTGTATTTATTATAATCCCATTGACTGGTAGGTCTACACAATACAAGAATGGGTGTGGGAGTATTGTTGTAATGATGAAAATATTAATAACTCATAGATTTATTATTAATTGGTGACATTTTGCTATCCAATAATTGTACATGAATTGAGTTACAACTTAAGGTAGGTTCATAGAGCCACGGCATTTTTGCCGGCCGGCAATCTTGTCGGGTGCCGTTGGACGTCAAATGATTTGTACCGTTCATACTACCACGGCAAACTATCGCCGACTCAAGGCAATTATATATCAAATCGATGCGATAACCATGGCAACGTCGATAGTGATCGAGTTTGACAGTCGATAGTTCGTACGCAGAACACACAGTTCGAGTATAAACGTGGCCGTGATGTCGTCTACGTCATCACGGCAAGTTTGTCGTCCGGCAAAATGTTCAACTTCATTCAACTTTCAAGGCCACAGTGAACGACAAGCCCGGCAAGTCTGTGATTGGCTCATTCACTTTGACGGCACGGCAAATTCGTGTTGCCGTGGCTCTATGAACGTACCTTAACAATGATACATGAATTCAGAATTTGATAATGTTTATGTTTCTCTTGTGAGAAACATCTCTGCGGGAATGTTTTTGTTTGTTCATTCAATTGCATCGTTGGACCATTTTACTGTTCCTATTGATATTCTTGTTCAGTGTCAAAATGTGATATAAAAAATACAAATTCTTCATGACAATCAATTGGACAATTATTTTTTTTTTTTTTTTTTTTTAACATCGAAACTTGATACAAAATCATTGTTCCCCAATTAAGGCTATGGATGAAGAGTGGGATCGTTTGGACGGGGCACCACAAGGGCGATCTTACCACCCCACATTACAATTATTAAAAAATTGACTGAAAATTATTTAATTAATTAAAGATCATTAGATGAATCAAATGAATAGTAGGCAAAAATGACAACAGAAATATAATGAAATATTGTGACTATTATACACAAGTCAAAAATAAAATAAATGGCAAAAATAAAAACGTGATACGCGTCTACCTTCTGAACAGAATTTCAGAATTATAAACAATAGAATGGATAAACCGAGACGCGTGGCCAAGTGGTAACACACTGAACCGTCCGTCATTCGGGAGACCGGGCTTCGATTCCCGCCATGGTCGACCATCCTGACAGGGGATTTTCGTGGTTTCCCTCTGTCGTTCAGGTTGATACTGGGATGGTTCCTTAATAACGGGCCACGACTGACTCCTTCCAACCATCCAAAACACTTGATAAAATAACCTTTCATCTCATCTTCCCATCATCTCATCCATCATCCACCGACGCCAATAGATCATTGTCATCAGTATAAACCCAATAAAAAAAAATAAAAAACGAATGGACAAAACTCGATTTTCAACGATTACTGGATAGTATAACAAATTGATTCGTGATCCGATAACTGAAATTCAATCCATTAGTTGGTGATAATTTCACTTTATTTCACTTTTCATTATAAAAATAATTTCACTTTTCATTTTTTTCACTTTTAATTTTTTCATTATAATTTCACTTTTCATTATAAAAAAAGGTCTTCTCAGTTCTCCAGCTTACCTCCATACACGATCAAATCTTTACTGTATCTGTTTATTCACTGTGGATATGAATATAAGAATATTTAGTTTTATATTTATGTAATATTTTGATGATTGACGATTTTTTTCAGGTTTGGAAAATAGAACAGAATCTACGGAGAACGTTAAAATGGACATTAATCTCATAGACGACGCAAAATCTTCAACTGTAGAGCGGCTCGGAAATGAGAAATATCATTCGGTGATTTCACATCTATAATCTAGACAGGAAGGAATTTATTAATTGATATGATTTTGATATGTTACAGTACCATTTGAAACTATAATCATGGTCAATTCACCTCCAATCAGTCTACGTCTTCAACCAGTGTGACTTTCCGCACGCTGGGAAACGCTAAAAGCGAGCTGAATCGTGGATTGTGGTTGGCTATTGTCAACCCACTTACCGCTCTTTCTAGCATACGGAAAGTCACATCGATTGCAGACATAGGCGAGAGAATTGAAAGTGTGTAGATAAAATTGAATCTCGATCCAACGTTAGCATGAACAGCTGTCTTGGTAAAGACAGGTCTATGATATTACACTAGGAAAACGCGGAATTTGTGTTGTGAGATGAGCTTAGAAGTATGGAAATCTAGAATGAAAAATATTTCGTCAGATCAATCCACATCTACGGGCCTTGGATTACTTCAAACGTTCAAAAACCTTACCTGCAACTTGTTGGTATTTATAGTGCTGCAACCTGTCGCATATACACTTTGCAAAACCAATTGATCCAAACCTTCAATAAAATGGATACTTTTGTTGCGTTTTCTTTGTTATTTCCCATCCGAATGTTGTGAAAGTCACCAAAAATATCCATCATTATGTTTTCCATATTCAGTGAAAATTTTGAAGTTTTTGAAAATTTTCCACGTTTCAAATATTTTCCATCCATGTTATTCTTATGAGGATTTTTCAAACTTTCCGAATTTTTTCCGGAAAAACCTTCAGACCGATTTTTCTGATATAAACAATTTCAATCTATTCTGCTATGACAGAAATATGTAGAAGAAGTTTTCTTTATTTATTCTATGCTGACATGAAAAAATTGTGTATTTTATTAATAAGCTGTTATCATGCACACTGGCATAGGAACATAATCAATTTCATAAAATTATTGAAGGGTCAAATGTATTCAAATTACTATTTTCGAACATTTTGCAAAGCACTAAAACTGATAGCAACTGTTTCAATTTTTAATACAAAAAAAATATATATAATACGTTTTTATTATGACAATATTGTAATGCTTAATTATGACTGATGATTTTTATAATTTATATTAGGCCTATTCATATCACATTTTGACCATAATAAAAAACGTTAAAATTTCTACATACAACAAATACATGCAGTACCGTATTTAAATTAATACTTTCAGTTCTGTCATGCCATTCAGGCATTCACCACAAGAATAATTTTAATTGATTATCAAAAAATGCAGATATTATTCAATTCTTTCCACACTTCAACAGGGTTAGCTTTTTTTTGCAAAATCTCAAGATCATGAAATAATGAAATGTTAGTGGGCATATTGTTTTGAAAAATAGGCTATATTGTACATTACGTTTTAGAGAACAAAATTGACATTTCTCATTCAAGTGTCTGATATGAAATTATATTACAATTTTACAATTATTGCAAAATTATTATTTTGTTGGCGAATTTGTTACTTCAAAACATTACCGCTTCATTTTCCACCCTTTGCTCATGCGCCCCAGACGAAATGGTGTTCCAATTTCCAAGATGGTGAGAAAGAAAAGTAATTCTGCAAAGATGTAGGCCTATAGTTTTAACTTTTTGGATCTTTGCTAAATTTAGAGTAGGACCTACAAGTAATGTGTATCTGTTATCACTTATTCAATGTGTCTTCTATGGAGGTGCTTTTATAACAACAATTTTTATATACATCAATTTTAAGAAAATAGTGATGGTGTAGCCAGCCTAGGTCTACATTGTTTTTTTTTAGGTAAGTTGAATAGGCCTAGCCCTAGGCCTATCTGTGTTTTACTAGCTTGTTTCTGCATTAATCATTTAAATAATTTGGGTACGGTAGCTTGAAGTTTGAAGATTGCCATTTCAAACTGGTTGAGTTTACCACTTGATAAACTAGATGTATCCAGTTGTAAACAAACATAACCTACAACTTGTGGGACCAGTCATTGAGAATGGTTAGGTCTCTGTGTTGACCTAGGCGAGTTGTAGACCTTGCTGTTTAGGCTAGGCTATCTCCCAAACATTAACCATTGGCCCATTGCAGGTCACTCGTCATTGTATTTGTGAACTCTTTATCTGTGTATTTTCCATTTTTTTTTTTTTCCGTAGTGATCTAGTCATAGGCAATTAATGGATAATAATAGGCCTACCAATGCCGATAGGTTTATCTGTGAATAACAAATCACCCCTGCCAAATCAGCAGCAAGTAGGCCTACCTAATCTGTCTTTAAAACAATGGCCCAATAATATCTTTTCATTTTCACATTTTACATACCGGTAGCATTGAATGCCGGTAGGTCTAAATAGGTACGGTAAGGAATTTTCTAAAGGGGTGTCTTGAAAAAATATATGCATTAGGGGGCCTACTTATAATATAATGGGGCTTAAAAGGCTGTTATAAATAATAGTTAATTGGCAAGGGAATTTGACAATATATATATAGATGGTGAAAATAACAAGTAGGCCTAATAGGCCTAGACCTATCGTAGTAAATAATTTGAAACAGTTGAGAATAATGTTTTCGGTGTTCTTCTAGTCCTGTCATTATTCATTTATGCATAGGCCCTACTAATTTATTTGCTACAGGAGAACACTTGGCAGAGTTTCAATATGTTGAGTGCTGTCTTCAGGTCAAGGCCAATGGAATTAAATCTTTGCAGGCCAACAATTTAAATCGTAAAAGAAGTTGATTTTGACCTTTATCTCAAAGTATTCATTCTGTCAGTAGTAGGACTAGGCCTACACTAATATTTTAAATGTAAAAACAGAATGATTGAAGAAATTTAATTGATTTGTTTTGACATGAATATTTGACATACTTCATATGAAGCTGCAGACCCCGACTGGTATAATTTCGATCATATTTAAGAAATTAATGTAAGGAGTTTTGAAGAAGTTCAAGTTGACAATTTTCTACACAATTCATAGGCCTACGTTGAATTAAAGTGAAACTTCTGCGAAGGTCGTTGATTTTGTATTTTGTGAATTGCACAAAAACAAGTATTCCAAGGTATTTCTCAAACTATAGGCCTACTTGTATCCACGAAAGTAGAAGGTCGTCTACCAGCATAACAAACACAAATATCGCTCTTATATCTCTAGAGCTGAGGCTTTTGAGCGTCAGTGAATTTTTGGGATGGGACTTGGGTCTACGTTTCGAACAACAAGTATATTTCTCAAAAGCGTTGAATTTATATTATTACATAATATTAACCTAGTTTGTGTGTGAACTTCTGTGGAAACAAGATGTACTGGTACCGTAGAATAGAATAGAATATTCTTGTACCTATATTTTTGTCTGTTCTTCAGAGGTCTATGGGGTGTGTTTAGAGGGTGTTACATCTTAAATCTTAATATACCATCCATAGATACTTGATTGGGATTAATTCAAGATTGCAGTCTGTTCAAGAAATGATAAGGTTGTATGATCCATAGCATTTTTTCATTTGTTATTTGAAATATATATCTAAGCCTACTTTGCTGTTATTCTGAAAACTAATATTAAATTACTCTCTTCAATTTAACACCTTCCTCACACACTAGCATAGCTTATTGAGAGCATTGCATTTAACACTATCAACAATATAATTTCTTGAAAATAATTTCATTACGCCTATGTTTCTATTATGTATATTGCCTTGCACAAATGAAACTGTATTGATAATTGAATTGTATCAATATTTCAATGTTAATACCGGTAATAACTCTCTTTTTTTTCATTTTCATTCAATAAATGTACATTATTAATAATAATAATAATAATAATTTAAGGATGACACACACACACACACACACACACACATATATATATATATATATATATATATATATATATATATATATATATATATATATATATATATATATATATATATATATATACATATATATAAGTATATATATATATATATATATATATATATATATATATATATATATATATATATTATGTAGGTAGTTACCGGTACCTGAACCTAGCCTGTCACTTTTGTAGTAATATTTTTCATATAAAGGTTGAGCCACGGGTACTACGAAGGTTAATGTGAAAGTTGTGCAGAACTGGTTTTTGAATGTGCCATTCAGACATGTCCACTATTGTTGTGCCAAAGTAGTATTGACCCTTGCATAATATTTGGTTACAGTGCTAAAGAAGTTGATTGATTTGATTCAGCAACTTTTTTTTCTGCTCACTCAAATTATTTACGTACTCACCACCTAGGAGAACTTTCTCTTATAAGTGTACAATTCGGTTCCTGATACTTATTGTTCATTGACCTTCTATGAGTTTCTTAATCTCAAACTTTGAAACAATCTTGAATACGCAAGAGAGAAAGAAAGAGAGAGAGAGAGAGAGAGAGAGAGAGAGAGAGAGAGAGAGAGAGAGAGAGAGAGAGAGAGAGAGAGAGAGAGAGAGAGAGAGAGAGAGAGAGAGAGAGAGAGAGAGAGAGAGAGAGAGAGAGAGAGAGAGAGAGAGAGAGAGAGAGAGAGAGAGAGAGAGAGAGAGAGAGAGAGAGAGAGAGAGAGAGAGAGAGAGGGAGAGAGAGAGAGAGGAACAAATCAAATGTAAAATAAAATTGCAAACTGCTATTGGTAATCTACAGTTTTTACCAGGATATAGAACAAAAAGTAAAAACTACAATATCACTCCATCTGTATACCGTTGAAGTTGCGTACATGATTCGATATTCATTATGCGTGAAAAATTGAATGAGTAACTGGTTGGTCTAAAATCTTAGGCTACTTGTCCATTCAACTTTTGTATGCAGAATATTTGATCATTTTCATTCAATGTAAATTAAGGTAAACATTTCTATTCAGGTCCTACGATATTGACATTGAATATATTCTTAACTCTTCCGCACTTTTTTTTTATAGGCCCACTTCAACAGAGAAGCCCAGGCCTAATATAATCTATAGAAAAATGTTGATATTTTTCATCAAATAATACAGTTCCATAATTTACTGAAATTGTATGGTATTGTATAAATTTATATTAGCTTTTTATTAGCTTTCTTTCTTTTTTTTCAATTTCTTTTTCACCATTTCTAAATTGAGACAAATTAATTTGAAACTTGTCCCAATAACAATTATTCCGGAAGTATTTTCTCCTATGCTCATCTAATTAACAAGCCATGTGACTCAAATGTTTTGATGCTCATTTTGATATAGGCCCACTTCCTTCTGAGACAACTACCGTACTTACGTTGCCATGTGGCTACGTCAACACAAACATCACTCACCTGTACTAACCTAGCAATAATATTACCGGTACTACGTCTGCGGATAATACTAGAATAAATTAACACCATTGTTGAGTAACTCTCCAAGTGAATTGACAGATGAAAGGTGATAGCCTTTTGTTGTAGTTCGCACGTCTGTCATCGAGACTTTGATGTGTTTTCCTTGTTTATTCGATGACTAACGCCAGACTCTCCGTCCAAGTACTGTTATCAGACGTCTTAACTCGCGTTTTAGAATATTCTCAACTTCAATTCCAGATTAATATTGTTTTCCTGTGGCTTGTAATATCTTCTCTTCTCTTCCTAATAGTAATTAGAACAAATACAAGTAAAATTCAGTAACAGGTAGCATCAAATCTGATTGTAATAATTTGCATTAAATCAGAGCTCAATTATAGAATAATAAAGTCCACGTTCTTGGTTTAAAAGTGGACCTAGCAAATTTTGGAGTGGCGCAAACCGCTCCAATTTTTTTTTTTTTCTGCATTACGTGTAACATTTGTATTTGTATTTGTTTAATGGTTTGTTTAACAATGGTAGGCCTATTGTATAAACCAAATCAGATAAAAACCTTTGAATTGCAAAAAAGCACAATAAAAACAAGTCAGATGGCTAGAAATTCATTGCTACTTTTTTTTTTTAATAACATCGATACTTTGAATATTGATACTGTAGTAGGTAAGATTTTTCCAAGAGATTATATCTTCAATGCATTTTTAAAATCGTCTCTGTCAAGTGTTTTTTAATGAGTTGGTAAATGGTTGTATGGTAAATTGTTTAGCTACATTGTGCACGGAGACAAAATTTGTACGATTGGTTGACTCAGTGGTTTGCACGACTGGTATGAATTTCATCGAAATCAGAGATGGTTAGGGAAATTATGATGCTCGGCTCAGTTGATTCGTTGTGGAATTACACCATGCTGAGAGTTGTTTGAGGTTTGTGCTAACAGTGGCGGACACAACAAATGTGATGAAAAAAATTGCACAAAAGCAGTGCCAAAAAATATCATCACATTTACGGCCTTATAAGTGCTCAGCGTGTGAAAACCCGTCAGATCCTAATGAAGCTGTTGCGTAAAATCAATTAATATCTCCGCATGACTACGTCTAGACAAATGATAAACCACTTGGCCTATAACAACGTACACCGGTAATATCCTGTAATGTACTTTAATAACATCTCTTATGTGACCGATCTATGCAATAATAACTCAATAGTATTACACAAAGGTTTAATATTACAAGGCTTTCAAAGTAGTTTCAGTAATTAAATAGGTATCTAATTAACATGAAAACATTGAAAAGCTTCCATTTTCAATATTACTGGTAGTTGAATTGTAATTTTTTTTTTCCAATAATCATATTCTATTTATTGGTTATTATTACAGTAATGACATGAAAAAATTAAAAACCTTTTTTTCCGTGGAGTTATATATGGTTACAACTTAATCCAAGATTTTATGTATGGTTCTAGATCAGGGTAATATTGTTTTAAAAATGTTATCAAATTCAGGCTACATAATTCATTACCGGTAGTAATTTATCAGTAATATCTTGAAAAAATGCTGTGCTTGTCAAATTTTGTAAATTGTTGATCTAAATCATTAGGTAAGGTTCCAGACTTGTAAATTATGCCAATCCATCAATATTAGAATATAAACAACACTTGAATAGTTAATTCCATTTCCCATTTACTTTCTCTTACATAACAACAGTCATCAAATCAAAACCACTATAATAAGACGACCTTGTAGTCAATCCCGATCGATACAAACTTGAGGGACGAAAAAAAAACTTTGATGTTTTTCCGTATTAATTTTTTCTAATGTTGTTTCCATGATTAGGTGTGTGCAACAGTTGGCAAGTATGCTAAACAAGGTGGTCGATGGTGGGTCAGTCCAGTCCAGTCAGTGTGCTCGCTATAGTCGGCAAGTGGAGACCTACTAGACACAGGTGGTTCAACTTTCATTCAACTTGCAATTATTGGAGGGAATTCAGGTAGGTTGACATTTGATCATTTTTATCATCAACATTGAAATCGTGAAATTACATTAATTGTTTGGAATCCAATTGAGACTGAAGATGGATTAATAATTACGTTTTGAAGTGGCTCCTCTTTTTATTTTATTTTTTATTCTTCATTTGTTTGTCATGTTTATTCATTGTTCCACAGATTTGCACATGATACAAATATATTGTATCAAATATTATGCATTGTATTATATTAGGCCCATTATATATATAGGCCTATAGGCTATAAACCCTATATATTCATTTATTTATTCATACAATTATATATATTTATATATTTTCAAGTAGGCCTATAATTTTTTTATTGTATCAAACTATAAATACTATATATAGTATATCATACTATATATAGTATATCATACTATACTATAAAGAAGATTTTCATCATTGTTGTTATATAAGCCTACCGGTTGGTATAAACAATGATGTAACAGTGATAAACAATTATGTATATGGTAATGAAATTTATTAATATAATTCAACATTTTTAATACAGGTCGTGAGGCACATGTTGTTATGAGTCATTTTTTCTACTCTTATTACTGTATTTGTAATAGAGTAGTATAGTCACTGTAGTGTAGTTGTCTGTCAAGTGATGTCACACATTGTTGTAATAACTGGACAACAATGTCCCTCGAATTGTGCTCTCTAATAACAACTTCAGTATTAGTTTGTTTGCAACTTTCCTAGTTGCTATGGCAACAGACAAGCTAGCTACTGATTAACAAATTTTGTAACAGGTCCTTTTTCTGAGTACTGTATGTTTATATATATTTTTATAGTTGTATTTTTGAAATAGGCCTAGCACTTTTATTGAATAAAAGTTTTCAAAAGAAAAACTGTGTAATTTTCACCAGGGCCTAGGCCTATCTGAGAGTATTTGAGATGATTTCTGAAAGGAAACGGAATAATATTTTGGGCCCCCAGGCCCTACCAAATAAATGTAGGTCATATCTATCAAAAATCCAACTATTAACATGATTTTTAATATAGTTTAAAAAGTCCAGTTTATATTTAAATTGTAATATACAGTCTTTAATATTGGTTTTCATAGTCGTTTTTTTTTCTGCTGTTGTTTCTTAAAAATTCTGATGTATGGTAGAAATAATTGTGATGTGAAAGTAGTCACCTACATCCATGTCGCTGTCATGTGTAAACTGTGTGCCGATTTCCATTCAGCTCAATTGGCCATTTATTTTTACACTCAAGTGTGATTATTTTACAAGCAGGTTGGCCTGTTATTACGTAATCAATATGAGCTCAATTATTTGAGCACATTTTTGAATACCGTACCTCAATCTAAAATATTTTAAAATAGTGCTCGATTATTAGACTAACACCAAATTTAAACATATTATTTTCGAAAATATGTTTATAAGCCTACCATATCATAATTATGCCAATTTTAATCAACATTGGTAATTTATATTAATTATTTTTAGGCCTATAAACCCCCCAAAAATGGTGGGTTAGTTTCTAAATATCAGTATGAATGATTAATTGTTTTTGTATATGGTATTTATATTTATTCATTACTATTTTTTTTTTTTCTAATTACAGTAATTTATTCATTTAACCATTATTCAATTCAGTCAATTTATTTTGTATTCATTCAATATCTTTCAAGAGACACTATTCAAGATTAAATACACTACAAAGTCCAGTTAGTCTTATCCTGAGGGTTAGTGGAAGCAAACAGCACGGGTAACCATGGCGATAACCTCATCCAACTGCCAGTTGGAGCTTTTCCCATCATGCGACTTATTTTGACAGTTAATATTCACCGGATAGATATTCTAACCTGACTTGAACATAAATCCAATTTGTATATTTTTGTTTCGTTCTGTATATCCAGTCCTGTACCTGTTGCATTAATTATCCTTGACAATCAGGCTTTACAGGAATAACATGAAACATGTCCCAATGCCAAACGGTCCCCCATCTCACAGCCCTCATGGTTCTGATAAGTCCGTGTCAATTCTCACTTTGCATCAAGCGTGACAGTGGCATTTAAAAAAGCAGACTACTACAATCAATTTAACCTTGAACTAATCTAAATGGTTTCTTGTTACTACAACTTCCTATAGGAATCCACTTACACAAAAAAAAAGCTGATCTTTAATATATATTCCAGTCTTAACAAACCTGATATCTCATTCATTTGAAAGTATACACAGTTCAACCTTTGAACAAGTTTTTTAGTTGACTGCATTTTTACTATTATGTCATATATATATATATATATATATATATATATATATATATATATATATATATATATATATATATATATATATATATATATGTATATATATATATATATGTGTACATACATTTTTATCTCTCTAGGTTAAATAATGTTGTCTTAATGTTATTTGCGTGTTTGTGTTGGAATGAAAGCAGAATTACCAGAACGTATTTGATTGTTGTTTTGTTTGCATTTGCTTAGGGATGTCGTCGACAAAGTCAACGAAGTGCAAGCGCGCGTTGAAGCGCCGCGTGCCGATATTGTCGTGGCTGCCGGAGTACAATTCGGAGAAATTGATCAGCGACATCATCGCAGGCGTTACCGTCGGTTTGACGGTCATGCCGCAGGGGTTGGCGTACGCGACCTTGGCGGGACTCGAACCCCAGGTATGATTTTTTAATTTTTTTATCAACATCGAAATTTTGACACAAAGCCATCGTTTCCTTATAGAGGAAAAGGATGAGAGTTTAGGGCCGTTTAAGCGGGGCACCACTAGAGCAATTTTACTAACCGAAAAAAATATTTGGATATACATTAATGGTGAATAGAATTTACAATATTTTGAATTTATATTCTGAAAGATTTACTATCTGTATCACATTCCATGTGAAGAACAAATAAATTGTAAACAATTCTAAATTGAGAGACAACCAGTAAACATAGGCACTGGGAGCTCACAGTGTGATCTTTTCTTCACATGTTAATGTCGTATCTTGCTGAATGAATTGCTGAGTTGGGCCCAATTGAGGGGGTCAGAAGCCAACTGGAATAAGTGACATTCGAAAATAAATGAGTTAGGTCCTGTTCATCATAGCTTATAGACTTGTGTTTTGGAGGCCGAACGGAATAAGTGCTGCTTTCGAATGGAACAGGTGTCGCCACCATCTTCAAACTGCACTTATACCCTTTGGCCGCTAAAGACTGGTATATTAGCCATGATGAACAATACCTTCCGCATTTATTCTCTAATGTCACTTATTCCAGTTGGCTTCTGACCCCCTCAATTGTGAATATTTAGATATAGTTAGGTATGATAACTGATGAGGGGTTCTTTCTCGAATAAAATTGTGTAGTGGAGACATTTGGAAGTGATTAATTTAATGAGTAAACAAGATTGAATCAAAGTGATTTTATTTTATTCATCAACAAAACTTGGTACAAAATCATTGTTCCCCAATTAGGGTTTTAAAGGAGGAAAGTTGGGATTGTTCGGACGGGACACCACAGGGGCGATCTTACCACCCCAAACAAAAATTAAGGTCATAATAATTTGATGAAATAAATTTGATGTAGAATATTTCAATTAAAATAGAAAGAAAAAAATCAATTCCACACTAGAATGATCAGCGTAATGTAATTACAAATTTTCAGATAAATCAGACCAACTATTTTGAAGTACAGAATTATAAATATAGTTTTTCTGTATCAATAGAAGCAATCAAAATCATCAACAGGTCCAATCAATCAGAGCTGCATAACAACGGCAATGAATAACTAGATTTGTAAAACCAAGGTGCGTAGATCTCGAGTACATGGCGTACAAATTTCCCGCTCATCCTGCAATATGTATTCTGCATTTGCACAGTTGATCATCATTTTTTCTATCAAGACCAAATAGGCATATAAAAGTAAATTACTCTACTGACGAAGAAAATTGATCTGTCATTCGGTATCGATGACGCTGCCATCAATATCCGGTGAAAATTGCTTTATACCGGTATCCAGTTGTAAGTAGTTAACGAGTCATGAGTAATTGAATAATTATATATGTATGTATATTTCAACAGTTGCGGTTTTTTCCAAGGACTTATCCATTTGTTCAACACTAGGAGAATGCTTTTTACGCCTTCTAATAATACCTTTGCTTATGTAGGTACCTGATTGATGAGACATTTTTAACTGTATTTTCATCGGAAGAATGATTTTGTATGAAGTTTCAAAGTTATTAAAAAAACATACCACATTGTGTCTTGGTTTCACTCAAGATGCATTGAGGGTTGCGTTGGTTTGTCGGTGGGAGATGGTGTCTTCACTTCCTAACCCTCCCATGTTGAAAATATGTACCAATTCACGAGCCACATTTTAAAAATCATGTATCGTGCACAGGTAGTAGTGATAAAATAAACTAACTTTACGGTTAACGTCGCCTCAGCTAAGAACATCAAGTTTGTCAGTCATTCAGCCGTTTCTACAAAACAACACTAGATAGAGCAGCGATCAATGGTTCTCAGAGAAGTACTCAGGAAATGGAACTTGTTTTCAAGTTGAGAGCCCGCACCTTGGCTGAGAATGTTTTTCTTCGAAGTGCTCAACCGAAGTTTGATGTGTGATGAAAAGTTTGGTTGTGGGTTGAAAAGTGAAAAGGGGATAGTATTGAAATAGTTTCAGCAACTGCCGCTAGATGGAGGAGTTTTCCGTTTCGAAATTTTGACAAAATCTAGTTACCGGTACAGCACACATTTTGGCCAAGGAAAATGTGAAAACTGTAAAATTACAGGCAAATTAAGATTTCAATATTGATAAGCAAAGTTAAACTTGAAGATGTGCATTTGTAATTCATTGCTTCTATTGTTCCTCAACTGAGAATTAAGCAATGCAAACCATCATATTAGTCACACTTTGATTCCATTATTGCTCCATAGTAAAATTATTACTCGGGACACAGGATTAATCAAGGCTGTGGAGAGCGTACAGAGGGTTGCTGCGAAGAGGGTATTGGGGAGAGTCAAAAGATGAAGGACCATTAGGAATAGTAAGGGAGTGATACAGAAAGAACTGGAAAGACCAACCATAATGATTGAACAACTGAAATGGGAAACCCTGGAAGCAAGGAGACGAAGGACTAGACTGTGCAACTTCTTTAAAGCAAGACACAACTGTACCGGATGGGAAGAACTAGGCAGAAGAGTTGGAAAGGGAATCCAAAGAAGTAATAGGGGAGGAGAAAGATTGGAGGTGGAGAGAGTTTACTCAAACATAGGGAAAAACGGTTTCGTCCAGAGGACGATAAGAGACTGGAATGAGCTGGAAGAAGAAGGAAGAACTGCAAAGAAATTATTAGAATTCAAGAAAATGATCCAATAGAATAATAATATCTTGCCACCGTGCATCTAGCACATCTGCAAGAATGTTTACAAATACAAAATACAAATATTCTTCAATTTTCAATCAAGCATATCTGATTGTGAGGGTATTATTTATTTATTGCATGATACCGTGAGTCCGTAGTGTTTGTAGTTCTTGAGATATATGTGGCAAAAGTGCACCTTGTAAATCTGTCCAAGATGCGGGCTCTTAAAAGTGGTCACCATCTCCCGGCGGCAAACCAACGCAACCCTCAATGCATCTTGGTTTCACTGTATGGTTACATTATTTTGTTCTGACTTCCAGTACGGGCTGTATTCGGCGTTCATGGGATGCTTCGTGTACACAATCTTCGGCAGCTGCAAGGACATAACAATCGGACCGACCGCGCTCATGGCGCTGATGACCTATCAACAGACCGTCGGACGTAATCCAGACTTTGCCGTTCTTCTCTGCTTCCTAAGCGGCTGCGTTCAGTTGCTCATGGGCGTTCTGCATCTAGGTACGAGCCGCCCGTGGCTAATGCACAGCGTTAGGAACAGAAGTCAAGTCGGGCGTGGGTTCAAGTCCCGCACAATTAAAGACGTATCTAAAAATAGCAATTGCTATAAAATCGATGAAATCTACAAGTGCTTTTATGAAGATTTCTCTAATATTTTTTCATGTTTCAAATTTCAAAACATTTGATGTTGTTGGATAATATTTTCAAGACGAGGCAATGAAGCGCTACAAACGACTGATTCCGCTTTGTTTCAACGTATTGGCGATATAAACTCTATATTCGGAAGAAAAGCAGTATAGATGCTAAATTTTAAGTTTCATTTTATTTTATTTTAACATCTTGCTTTTCAAATTATAAACGCTATGAAAAGAAAAGGTAGAAGCTATGTTTACATGTCTCTACTCACAGTGGACAGCCCATTGATAGAACACAGATGATTATATGCAAACAATGCAAATTTTAACAAATTTTAACAGTGTAGTTGATGATCTTGCCACCAGGCGTGCTGATCGACTTCATATCGATCCCGGTGACGGTGGGCTTCACGTCGGCAACGTCCGTGATCATCGCCGTCTCCCAGCTGAAAGGTCTGCTCGGGCTCAAGTTCTCTAGCTCGGGTTTCGTCGACACGCTGACGAAGGTGTTCCGCCACGCCTCGGAGACTCGGCTGTGGGACGCCACGCTCGGGTTCAGCTGCATCGCGATCCTGCTCCTTCTACGGGTACGTCCTCGCCAGCCAGAATCATTCAGTTCTTGCTTTCTTATAGGCTACATAGAGATGCAACAGTAAGTAATAAATAATCAAAATAATGATGATAATATAGGCCTACAGTGTGATCAATAATCAATATATGATAATATTCAACAATGACAAGTACAGTGAAGCCTCTATGCATCGTTCCCGAATCCATCGTTTTCCTGCTTGTATCATTCATTTTTTTCTCACCCTACTCCCATATAATCAATGCTGAATTTTCCTGGATGGATGGTTTTATTTTCCTGGTCCCTTGAAAAACAATAGATAGAGGTTTTCACTGTATCTCATACTGCATGATGATAGGCCTTTGTATTTATTATTCATTCATTCATTATTCTTATTTAAAAAGGAAAAACTTCCACCATACCTTTGTGTGAGTCTGTGTAATAAATAATAATACAATGATATTTTCATTTGATATCAATTGTACCCTATACATAGTAGGGATGACATCGATTCTCAAAATCGGGAATCGATTCTCTATGCTCCAGAATTGATTAAAAATCGATTTTGAAAAAAAAAAGTTGAAGAAAAAAAAAAAAATTAAAAAAAAAAAATTGAAAAAAAAAGTTTTGTCTCAAAAAAGTAGTGTAATTTCAACCTTTTTTTTTCAACCTTCCTAAGGCGTTCACGTGAAAAATTTCTGCTAGAGACTTCTTTGAACTGTACTGTACCATTTGGGTATTTCCGTCAACGTTCGGCTGTCAGACGTAACCGAAGAGATAGCTTTTGTCCAGATAGTAATATCTCAACAATACAGAATAATATAGACAACGAAATGAGCACTTGTTACGACGTAAAGAAGTACAGCACGGAACCAAAAAAAAATATTTTTTTTCTTTTTTAAATCAATTTTTTGATTTGAGAATCGTTTTACATCAGAATCGATTCTTAATCGATTCTCGATTAATCGATGTTATCCCTAATACATAGGCCTATACTATTCTGATTGACTCATCTCCTCTCACTCTTACTCTGTATCATGTTCATCTATCATTCATCTCTCATATCGTCCACCACAAATTGTCAATTGATGCTCTTTTGTATATAGTTGAACCTCTATGCAACGTTTCCGGATCCAATGTTTTCCTGCTTCTATCACTCATTTCGTCTCTCCTTATTAGGGATAACTTCGGTTAACCGAAAACTGGTTCGGAATCGGTTCCAGGTTCAATCGGTTCTGAAATAGAGAATCGATTCCTTCCGTGATGATTTTTTCAATTATTCATCACGTTGATTGAGACATTATGTATTATTGATAAATGTTTTCCGAGTGTGTTGTCACAATATGAATTGTATAATATACTAGTTCACGCGTTTATTATATGTTTGTCTTTTCTTCCATGCGCAGTGAAACCCAAAATGTGTCCCACTACTGCTTTGTTTCGTCAGAGGAGATGTTGATGGGCTCAAAGATGACCGAATAATATGATGACGCATAAAAATGAGGAATAAACTCGCGCCTATATGAGAGAGCGTCTAGATGAATGTTTTCTCTCATTTTCAACCAAAAAATTGCTGAGAATCGGTTCTGAACCGGTTCTGTAAATCGGTTATCTGGTTCTGATTTTTTGGAACCGAAGTTATCCCTACTCCTTATGTTAGTCCAACATAACTGATGCTGAATTTTTCTGGATGGATCATTTTCTTGCATAGATAGCATTGTTTTCCCGGTCCCTTGAAAAATGATGGATCGATTTCACTGTATAAGTAAATAAACAAACTTGACTTCTTTTTGTGTTTGCGTACGTAGAAACTGAAGGACGTGAAACTGGGACCGGAGGGTGATAAGCCTACCGCACGTCAGCGAGGCATCATGAAGTTCCTCTGGCTGTTCTCTACGTCGAGGAACGCGATGGTCGTTGTCTTCTGCACCGTTCTCGCTTACGCGCTGACGACCGACGATCTGGTGTCTCCGTTTGTACTCACAGGTAATGCTTAGTTTGTACGTTTCATGGCTACTAGTTACTGTGTTCCCCGGTACTGTACTTATATGAGGGTTGTTTGTCGATGTTCAAATCTATATCGATTATCGTTTGTATCACATTGATAATTGAAAGGATGCATGCACGGTGCTTGGAAAAATAGAGAAGTTTTTCACCTCTACTTTTCTTTTCCATCTTCGCTAACCAGTGCAATCGAATAAAAAGTAGGCTACAGTGAAACCTCTATGCATCGTTCCCGGATCCATCGTTTTCCTGTTTGTATCATTCATTTTTTCTTACCCCACTCCCATATAACCAATGTTGATTTTTTTTTTTTTTTTAATTGGGTTTTAACGACGCACTGTAATGATGACTGAGATCTATTGGCGTCGGATGAATGATTAATGAGATGATGGGATGAGTAGATGAAGGTTTTATGGGTTTTACTGGATGGATCGTTTTCCTACATTGATGGTTTTATTTTCCTGGTCCCTTGAAAAACGATGGATAGAGGTTTCACCGTATATCAGCCGCAAGATAATCTTATGCTCTTTAAATAATATGACATTATATTTTTGTGAATTCAATCAGTTTCAAGATAATATGTCGATGAATTTCATCACAGTCTTGGTGTCCATCAAAATAATCATTTAGTACTTGACCTGTCCACTCCCATCTACCAATAGCCACAGAACTGTGTGAACTGCAATCTAAGCTGATTAGGGTGGGGCCCAGTCGGCAAACGCCGCCCCACGCTCGAACTTGTTCGCCCCTACCCCTGCGGCCTCCCAATTTATTATAAACTCATCATTGTTCATCAATTATTACAATCGTATTAAATCTCCTCTGAATTCTTCAAGGACACGTTCGTTCTGGCCTGCCTCCGTTCGGCCTCCCATCGTTCAGCACCGTTCTCGGCAACCAGACCTACTCGTTCACCGAGATGTGTGCCGAGCTCGGCTCTTCCATCGTCCTCGTTCCGATCATCGCCGTCCTCGGGAACGTCGCTATCGCCAAGGCCTTTGGTAAGCATCTCGCGAATATTGTCGTCTTCCCCACGACAATAGGCATACAAGAGACACACCCCAATTTATATATATATATATAGGAAAATGCACACATTTATTCAACTGGAACTGGAAAGTAACCTGGCATGAGGACCTACCTAGGGTAGTTACTTTGTAACCTGGCTGTCAAGTACCGGTAGTTGAATCTCTTCAAAAAATATAAAAATATAATATTTCATGATTCATAAAAATACGGGCCTATGGGAAATTAATATACAGTGCAACCTCTATGCATCGTTCCCGGATCCATCGTTTTCCTTCTTGCATCATTCATTTTTTCTCACCCCACTCCCATAAAACCAATGTTAATTTTTCCTGGATGGATCATTTTCCTGCATGGATAGTTCAGTCTTTCTGGTCCCTTGAAAAACGATGGATAGAGGTTTCACTGCATAACATAATATAATTTAGGCCTGTATAAAATATAAAAATATGCAAATATAATTTGTTCCATGCAGATCGAAACTAAATCTGAGCGTGAGCTTGTTTTCTCTCGTAAATGTCTAATGTTGTTGTGTTGGCGCCCAGCGAGCGGGGACTCTATTGACGCCACGCAAGAGCTGTTGACGCTGGGGATCTGCAACCTGATGGGGTCCCTCGCGTCGTCCTTCCCCGTCACGGGCTCGTTCTCTCGCAGCGCCGTAAACCACGCCAGCGGTGTGCGCACGCCCATGGGCGGCCTCTATACAGGTATGCAACGCCACCCAAACAGCTTGAAACTGGTGATAACATCGATTAATCGAGAATCGATCAATCCAGAATCGATTCTAATGTAAAATGATTCTCAAATGAAAAATCCTTTTTTTTTTTTCTTTTTTTTTTACCTGGGTCGTCAGTGCTGTAATTCTTTATGTCGCAAGACGTGCTCATTTTGTTGTCTATAGCCTTTTATTTTCTATTGTTGAGATTTTACTATCTGGACACAAGCTATCCCTTCGGTTACATCTGACAGCTGAACTACAGTGAACCCTTGTTAATCCGGAATTCAGGGGACCCCCAAAAAATGATTTCAATTTATACAAATTTGAATTAACCAAAAAACTACTTTTCCACGAAAATCATCCCACTTCCCGGTTAGAATTGAAGCAATTTCGTATTGCGCGCGAGAGAAAGCCATGTCACACGAGCGAGGAACCGTACCACTGATCGTGTGTATTCGGTTATCTTCGTCAATGCACAATCGTTATATGGCCTGTTTCCAATGGCGCTCGACTGTTCCGAGTCTGATAGATGAACGAGTGTTTCGAGCTTACCGCTTGTCAAGGACAGACAGAGCGACGAGCGCACTCTGAGTCGGAAGACACACCCAAAGCAGCGAACAGCTGAGCTGGCTTCGGCCTATTGTTACGCGTCAAATATGAAGAATGGAATTTGGGAAAATAATTATCAGTTCAACGAATTCACTCAAACTATTTCAGATTATCCAATCCAAAAACAGTGCTAAAGCAATTGAGGGGTCGAAACATTAGTTCAAATTACGGATTAGCTGGAATTCGGATTAAGAGGCCGCAGGCGCTCGTATTTCATGCCGCAAACGCTCATGGCCGTAATTTTTGAGGTATCAATATGATTGTGTTTGCATTCTGTTGATAATTGAAAAAAGGGAAGTTACCGCATTTACAGAATTTTGAACCAAAAATTTGTAATTTTTCAAATTCTCCAAATGGAAAATGAAGAAATTTCTTGTTTGAAAAACCTAGATGGGCCCTACATATTTTTGAATACCGAAAAAAAAAAAGTGAAATCCATCAAAAGTGTGACCTGGGGAATTACTGGCGTTTATGTGAATATGAGTTTGGCGGGCTAGTCTACGGGTTGCGCCTAGCACACGATGCAGGTTAAACTCGAGTCTGAAGCGAGCGAACAACGAGCCAGTGTAGAGCGCCTGCGGCCTCTTAACCATATTTACTAACATTGAAATGCCCAGGCCTATACCTTCATCCGGGGACCGACTTTAAGTTCGAAGTATGTCAAATTTTGGATCAACCGAGTTTGGATTAACGAGGGTTCACTGTAGTATAGAGCGCATAGATGAAGCCTATGCTTGTAGGCGAGGGATCTCCAGGGAGGGGGTAAGTCACATGATGCAGTGATACCAGCCTGACCGCGAATATCTCGTACACGTTATCCTCATGGCGGAGCTCCGAGTCGGGCCGAACAAATTACTTCATTCATTGATTGTAGTGAAGAAGAGGAGGAAGAAGTCGGAACTGGCAGGAACCGATTGATATGAGAAGTCTGCCCTAGAAAAACTGGTGGAAACACCCCCTGGCCCAATTTAATTGGTTATCTGGGTTTGAGATATATATATATATATATATATATATTGATTGTTATGACTGATGTGCAATTCTACCGAGAAATATACAGTATTGTCGGGAACACAAGCCGAGGGTTTTTGCCGTAATTTAAAGTTCAGAAGTCACCATCGGCTTATATGTGAAGCGTGACTTACAATTGGTCCCGGGACCACGACGCCTTGAGTACCGATTCTGTATAGAAACATACTGGTAAACAGAGTCGACGCCACGACTCGGAAAAGAGCCGTGTTCTCGCGGACAAATAATGAATTATAATTTCCACAATTCAGATGGTTATTAGACGAGCTTTAGCGAGGATTCAATTTGACATAGGCCCTACTGAAAAAAATTGGTGTTCGTTTTTATGTTTTTTTTTTTTTTTTTTTTTTTCTGTTTTTTTGTCGGTTCTCCACAGGTCAAACGGCTACAGCTATCAACTTCAAACTTTTTTTCGTCATGGTTCCTCATCTAACTTAGATCTGTATAGTTTTGTGGCATTATCGGGTGGTAACTTTTTTTTTTATGAATTTTAGAAATTTCAAAAATCCCCATTAGAATAACCCGGAGGAAAATACTTGAAAAATCAAAATTTTTCAAGACCTCTCAAATTTTCGCCGAATATAAAGGAAACTATTAAGCACATTTTGAGAGATTTTTCGCATCAATCGGATGAGAAATAACGAAGAAAACGCATTCATAAAGCATTTTCCCATCAATTTAGGCTATTACGGGAACCAATTAAATCTATAGCAACAAGTGTCACCAATTAATTCAAAACGATTGAAATGAATGAAGAGGAAGGCCGTGACATAACTGATTCTCGTAAGGTTTTTGAACGTTTGGAGTGATCCAAGGTCTGTAGATGTAGATTGGGTTGACAAATTATTTTTCATTCTAGATTTCTATACCCCTAAGCTCGTCTAACAACGCGCATCCCGCGTTTTCCTAGTAACTATTTTTATCTGAAATTAAGGGAATGAATATCTTCCGAATTTAGTTTCAGGGTTGTAATGTGACTGATGTCCTTTAATTCTTCATTAAAAAATGCTAAAATGTGTTTTTGTAACAATATAATCACTAATTAGGGTACTTATAAGGCTGTAGAACTGGGAAAATTGGAATGATCCTCGTGTTTATTCTAAACGTAATGAACTCAAATACTCGTGATAAAATATAAATGATGAACAATCAAGTCACAGGATGTGTCGTGACGGATGAAAGGAACTGGGAACCACTCCGTGTAATGCGTTGTGGAGACAATACGCGATCAGAGACAAGTTTATTGAATTCAATTTCATGAAAGCCAATGTGAAATACCAAAGAAATGAAGAAATAAAATATAAATTGATAGAATGAAATATACGATAGTGGGATTTTCTATTTTATGACAAATATTCATTTTGTAACAAATTAGGCGGTGAACGAAAGTGAGAATATCATTAATAATAATTATGAATTAATAAATAATAATCAAACTCTGTTTCCAAACATTTGGGTCAGAGGGTGTTTCATCATTATTATTACAACATTATATTCAACATTATTGGATGAGCGAAGTGAAGACTCAATTTCGCCATACCCCCCATAAAAGTGACTTTTTTTTTTTTTTCGCGCTCCACAGGTCGAACGAAAATTCAAAATCAGTTGAACTTGGCATACACAAGTGTCATTATCTAATTCGATACCGTATAGTTTTGAGGTGCAATCGGTTGAATCACTTCTGAGAAAACTCATTTTAAAGTTTTCAAAAATCTCATTAGAATAACCCAGAGGAAAATAATCGTGAAATAATTTTCATCCGAGACATTTCAAATTCTCAGGGAGTTTCAATATAATAATTATACACATCATTCCAAACTTTCCCTCAAATCGGATCAGCTGTTTTGATGTGAAAAATATATAATGTAATTTTTTAAATCACTCAAAGCTATTAAGATACCAATTAAATCCAAGCCACAGGTGTCACCTCTTAAATGTAAACGATTAAAACAAAGCCTTCTTTATTATCATAGAAATTAATAATGGAAAATAAGATGGCAGTGATGTAATGGTTTGGATCTCAAGGTGTATATATATATATATAATAACCAATCCAAAGATAAGTTGATATGTTCCAGCTCATCCATCAACGCGGAAACACATAACACGTTTGCCTGGTTACTATAACATCATTATTATTCATTATTATTATACATTACACAGAGAAAACCAGAATGATACAATTGCTAGTTGTAGATCAGTCATGAGATAATCTACCACAACATCAAAAAAATATACATTATTGATTATAAAAGTATAAAATCAAAAGATACTAAACATAAATACAATTACATACTGGTACATGGTACACTTGAAAAATATTCAATTTTACTATATAATAATAATATATAACCTATATATAATATAGGCCTATGCATTAATTGATGAGCGTAGCGAAGTCTCCATCCCACTCTTATAGGGCTTTGTCTGTGTGTTTTTTTTTTTTTTTTTGTAAGCACTCCACAGGTCGCAAGGGTTGACTGATCAACATGAAACTTTTTTTGTACACGCAAACTCATCCAACTTAGAACTGTATAGTTTTTGGGATGAATCGGTCCGACCGATTTTGAGAATCATCATCTCAAAGTTTCTAAAAACCCCATAAGATTTGGCTGGGCAGAAAATGTTGAAAAATAAAATCTCTCCAAATGGAATTAAATTCTCTCTAAATGTGTATACATAGATTTTACACATTATTACGATTTTTTAAGCAATTCTGATCAGTCGTTGTGAAGAAAAAAAATAAAATGACTGATAATATTCATAAAATATATCATAAAAATTGTGACAGAATTAAGTTGTCGAGATTCACTGCTTTCTAGATTCAAGAGTTGACCAACAATGAAGTATTTTGAATATGCGTCAAGGTGTGTAGAACACCAGAGTCAATGAAGTGGCAAGAGTAGAACTACTTTAACGACTTTAATAGCTTATTCAGATATCAAGGACGAGTAGAATACCAGAGTCGATAAAGTAGCAAGGGTAGAACTACTTTAAGGACTTTTATACCTTATTGAGATATCTCGCTCATCTTACAACGCATATTTCGCGTTTGACTAGTAATATTACACATGCTTGCCTCTGCTTAGGTTATGAGGCGTTCTTTCCATTCAGCCATTGCCAACTTATCCATGAAGACAAAAAAGACTGACAGCAAAAATATGTGTGTGGTAGCAGTGATCAGAAACAAATACTCATACAGTACGTCTTCGTTGAACACGCCCTCTTCAGCTATCCAATGAAATGTCCACATGAGTCCAAATAGAACAAACACACAGAAACTAGTCATTATGCGACGCTTGAAAATAGTTTTCTTCTTCAAGCCATGTCTCTGCAGGTCTTTGGTATTTCCCCAACCGAACCACGTGTAGATCCTCGCGGTTATCAGGATGTACAGCCCTGCGTTGACCACGAGAACAAAAGCCGCTGGCCATTGTATTGTTATCCTGAATGCTAATCCTTCAGGATAACAAAAACCTCTTATATCAGGCTTATAAAAGTCTTTGTTCAGAGCGACGAGTGTAATGACAGGTAGCAACGGAAGTCCCCAGGCAAATGTGGAGATTTTAAAAAGAAGATTAGGGTGATTACTGGAGCCCAAGATGGTTAAGATGCGTTTTACTTGTAATGAAGATAGAACAAACATCCATGTGAACATTGTAAGATAGGAGTAGTGTCGTGCTATACCGAGATACATGCATGCATCGAGGCTGAAATCACAATGCAATGGATCTGTTCTAGTATTTTCGTCAGCAAAGTTGACAATAAAACTTAAAGCAAGGTTTATCGCCAACGAAAAAGACATGTGAAGCAATATCGTATTCCCTTTTTTCTGTCTCCATTTCTTTATGAATATAGCAGTTGAAACAATACTCAGTAGTCCCAT
Source organism: Brachyptera risi (assembly GCA_964007535.1). NCBI lineage: Eukaryota > Metazoa > Arthropoda > Insecta > Plecoptera > Taeniopterygidae > Brachyptera > Brachyptera risi. The sequence continues at coordinate 29,922,017 of OZ023337.1, forward strand.
CAAGGAAAGGATTGTCTCAATAATCAAAGGTATTAGATACCACAGACTTCTTTTGATTAAATCACTCGTACTCAAAAGTGGTACGTAGTCATAGGAAACGTAATAAATCCCACCAAGATGATTGGTGACATTTTCTAATGAGCATTTATAAATATTGGCATAACTGTTTCTAGAACTAGTTTTAGCACAAGTATCATCATCACCGGAAAAGGTGTCTTTTTTTTCATCATAAAGTAGCATTTGGCCACCGTACACGTATATGTGGAAATACATACTTTTTCTGTCCATCTTGGCAATGTTGTCGGGGTTCAAAGTTATGACGAAATGCAAAAGAACGTCATTCGATGTTTTTGATCTTATTTCTTCGCCCCTTGAATCCTTAATTGGCCTAAACAATCCATTCACTTCTATGACATTAAATATCAATTTCGTAGTTTCAAGCGAGTCTGAGATTTTAACAGTTAATCTAGTTTCTTTATTTGCTTCAAATTTTCCGTTACCTGTAATAAAATTTTGTTCGCGGTTTCTGTTAGAGTCCCATTTGTACGTGAATCCCACAAACGGGTGATCTAACGTGCTAGCTCCGATAAAGCTCAACGGATAACCGCGAGAATCAATTATTTCCTTCTGTACAAACTCTGTTCTGGCCATGACAATTCCCATAGCAAATAATAGCTTGATGAACTGATTTATATCACTTCTGATGTCACTCAGAAAAAGTGCATTATTTACTGAATTCATAATGAACGTTAGCCTAGAAGTGTTGAGGGTGAAATTTCTAGTTTTTGCCTTGAGAAGCTCAGCTTCTATAAGATTTGTTAGTTGGTTGCCCAGAGGGTTACTGCAACGCCGTCCTGGACTGTCCCAATACGTCACCTCGGCCCAGACTGCGCTACCGACCGACTTGTTGTAGTAACACTCCCTCAGAGCTTCCAGCACACGTGAATGGTTCAAGTAGATCCACTGACCGTGATCTGGTGAATTAAAAGAACAAGATTCAGTTATTTAGGCGTAGTCAATCTAGGTAGTTGCCTAGGGTGACAAATGCTGGGGCGGCATCTCGCCGAAGGGAGAGAGGGAAGAAGGTGGAGGGGTGTGTAGTGTTTATTACGTTGTATGATCGTCAGTACTCCGTTATTGGTTCACCTATTTCAGGCGGGTTCGACCAATCAGAGCCCGGTATAGTAACCTCTGATCAAGGATACCATTGACTGGGATGAAATTTCAAATTTGGCAGTGGGATTATTGGAATGTAGTCTTGAAACTATTGAGTGGTGAAACTAGAAATTGACGGGAAGAAACGAAATAAAAACATATGAATAATATTTTCAATTATCATAATATTGCTCAAATCGAAATATGTATTTCAAAAGGCATTTGTTTGCTCAAATGTCCACAGCTGATAACAGTTATTGTCATGTTGGAAATGTACAGATTCCACTTTTACAATAATGTACCACAGTTGAGCTGCTCTGCGTTATCTCTCTCTTAATGTAGCTCCTTATTTGGCAGTCACAACTTACAAGTGTACTCACCTATTTCGCTTTCTCTCCACTCGAAAGTGTTATTCGCGTAATGATTGGTCGTTGTGTCCTCAAGACAACGATCCGCCCGTGCCACGGCTACCACCCGGTAACCGTTGACCACGCCGCCACGGTGCGTCTCTGGACAAAGCATGGGCCTGGTCGTTATCACGTGATATTGCAGCTCAGAACTACCATTCTTACTGGCATTCGTGAACAAGTGGACACTGCTTACATTCACATTGAACTGTATGGTCATCCGTTTCTGCAGGTCTTCAACTGAAAATAATATACAAACGGCGACGTTAAGGAGGGTGCATGCACGGTGCTAGGGAATTAATTATTTCCACGCATTTCAATATTTCCATACACGCTCTTCTGTCAATTCAGTTCACATATTGTTTTCTTCACGTTAATTTTAATAGAGCTCAATTGATTGTTCATGCGAGGAGTAGTGTATTATTTTGATATTATTTCAATATGAGGAGTTTGAAAGTTCATTTGTCACAATTATATGAAAATAATGATTGTACAAAAATTTAAATTCTGATTATATTTCTGTTGAATGATTGAAGTTGTGTGTGTGAGAGAATGGTCGATTCATATTCTACTCCAACATTGATGGTAATTTTCTCCTACCTTCAGGAAGAGATGTACTGTCAAGTCCCTTCATCACCACTTTATAAATGATGTAACCCTTGGATAATGCGCCATAGAAATACGATGGATGATACGGGTACGACCTTGTTTGCCACGATATTAATGGACGGCGTTGACATACCGCGCACGTGTACTCTGTGGCTTGGTCCTCCAACCACCAGGTGGCACTGGTGAGGTTAACTGCACCACGGTCGGCGGTGGCACTAACCGTCTTGTCTACACGCCTGCGTTGTTCAACTGATGAGCTGACCTGTGTGGCATGAAGATGAGAAATTCAATTTTGTATGTGTGTGTGTGTGTGTGTGTGGAGGGGGGGGGGGGGGGGAGCAAAGGGAGGGTGATGTGATTCGCATCAAACAAACAGCAAGATATCACACATCAGACTTGATTAGTACGATGCTGAAATATTCATCTCACTGCGCAGATCAATCAAAAATATTCCATCATTCGAAATATATTTGTCTAAAAATGTATTACAAGTATATATGTATCAGATATTATTCATTATTTTTCCAAAAATATTTTGAGTGTGCTTACAACAAACTGCATAAATGCTCACTTGCTGTGATGTTTTGTAGCCGAAGAACACTTCCTGTTGTTGTGTAAAATCATGAGAAAACTCACCACTCGAGTAAGATGTGCCCACCGCAAATATCCCTGTTCTCTCTTGATCCCAAAGGGCACCACGCCCCCTCCACAAAACTCCCTCTGAGCCTCACTCAACTTGTCAAAGTCCTCGTGTAACAACATGTATCCGTGATGTTGCTGCCAACACGCTTCGTGTAGTTCGTCCCATGTCGCACGTTGCTGAGCCGGTAGTACAACCTTTAACGGGTCGTCGACAGGGTAGATGTCATCACGATAACACTCCGAGGTGTCTACTCTAACCCATAATTCAACGATCACGAGTGTGGTGAAGAGCGCAACGTATGTCAGAGTGGTAGGAGACATTTCCTGGAAGACAGAAAACGTCTTATATTGTAGTTTCATCCTATAATTTGACGATCACAAGTGTGGTGAAGAGCGCAACGTATGTCAGAGTTGTAGGAGACATTTCCTGGAAGACAGAAAACGTCTTATATGGTAGTTTCATCCCATAATTTGACGATCACGAGTGTGGTGAAGAGCGCAACGTATGTCAGAGTTGTAGGAGACATTTCCTGGAAGACAGAAAACGTCTTATATGGTAGTTTCATCCCATAATTCGACGATCACGAGTGTGATGAAGAGCGCGGCGTATGTCAGAGTGGTAGGAGACTAGTGATGGGCAAATTTCAGAAATTCATGTTCGATCAAACTTTTGTTGAAAGTTTCATTAAACTTATGAAAATTTCCGGAAATTTTTGAAATTTACGAGAAAAAGACGGGATTTGTATGTTTCAACTTTTGATGTATGCTGTTGCATTTAAACGAAATTTCAATTTGCAGGATTCACATTCCATTTGTTTCATTTAGGGCCCATACATTCATAGTATTCCCGTATTTGTTCTTTCTTCTCCACCATATTTGCAATATGGTGTAAATGGTTTTTAGGTTGAGAAAGACAAAAATTACCTGCGCTCTAAATATTTAAGAAATTACTCAATGCCATGCAGGTAGTTGGTTGCATCTACTTGTAAAATAGAGAAACAATTGATTTAATGGCATTAGCTCAGTCCACCAAAGGAAGTTAGACATTTTATTCAAAAGTTTCAAAAATTTTGGAATTCCATGACTTGTTTTGGAAAGTTTTGGAAATTTCTGAAACTTTGAAAGCTGAAAGTTTTGCTGCCCATCACTATGGAGACATTTCCTGGAAGACAGATACCGTGTATATTGTAGTTTCATCCCATAACAATTCGTCGATCACAAGTGTGGTAAAGAGCGCGACGTATGTCAGAGTGGTAGACATTTCCTGGAAGATGAATACCGTGATACATACCGTGTACACACTTGTGACGTTGAACTGATCCCCATGTAATTGTCCACCCCGCACCTTGCCCCTCCCTTCGAGATTAGTACCACCTCTGCTTGTTTTCAATCTTGCGGTACTATACCTGTTGTGAGTGTTCTCTTGAAATACTCGGAAAATCTTATACGTGACGTCGTGCTATGAGAATATTATTCCACTTTTATAGAAATATAGAACCTTCAATATATATCCTCGAGAATGCGATCAATGTGTAAGCTAATTTGAAGAAAAATTAGCGTTATTTTTCTGGCTGGTTTAACCAGAATATACTGTTATTGAATATGATATCACAAAAGATGCAAAGAACAAGAACACCAATGAGGAATTAATAAGTGATCTGCCAGTATCATAACATTGTGAATGTGAGAAATTAACATAAAGAAATTAATATAACCTTGAGATGGCTAATGGCTGGTGCATCAAGGAGTAATGAATATAAATACAGTGGATAACATGATGATGCATAAATATACAAATTAAAAACGACATTGACAACAGCATGAATGTCAAAGGAAAAAAAAACATGTTTTAAAGTCATAATTATCACTACACCACAATACGAAGCGTCACATCAAAATTAGCAATATAAATTGAGACTGATTATTGACAAATAATATATTTAAACCTTTATTGGCCCCTGACTCCAAAGTGCACAGGATAACAATCAATATAAAATACATGAGAAAATATAATAGAAAAGTTATGTAACTGAATATTGAAATGATATGAAAATGGAATAAAAATTGAAAAAATTAACGATAAAATACAAAATTATGACTTTAATGATAATTGAAAGGATAAAATAAATGTAAACGTTGATGGATGATGGTTAGTTATATAGATGGTTCCTGAATATCCGAATGGAATCCTTCAGGGCTGACATCCCAATCTCATATTTTAAAAAATTATCTATCGAAAAACGTTTACAAAATTCACTAAAAAACTTCGAAAAGGTTCCTCGAGCACCGACAAACAGACCAATCACCTCGATCTCTTTCCAGTTGTACTTTTGTTTGAAGTAAGTGATGGTTGGTTCATAGATTTTTTGCTTCTCTTGATTGACCTCTCCTGGTTGATTCTGATCCTTCTCAAATCTGATGGTCTTATAGAATCTGATAACTTATAGAAGTTGGCCCACAACAGAAGAATTCAGTTTTAGGCCTTAATGGGAGTGTGAAATTAATTTAGCATAAATTAATTTATTGATTAACCATGTTTTGATTTCTGATGTGACACTTTTATAAGAAACAAAATTACGTGTGTAAATTGGGAGGAATCTGATTGAATTTAGAAAGTTCATAGTATTGGAGATGTCGTTTGTTACGCTCTTTAATTAATATGGCATTCTATTTTTGTGTGAAACTACGTAGTTGAATTCTCAAAATTAGAATGTCATATAATTGAAGAACATAAAATCATCTTGGGACTCGACTTTGTATTCAAATGGCACTGGTTCGTTAATATGGAAAATAATAGTGTATATGGATTTCTCCATTTTTATAAGCACCTTGTATGTACCCCCTCTAAAGACTTTCTGAATTGGTTACATGATTGTTTTGTCCCATTATTTTTTCATGTTTTAATATTTATATACTTGCATCACGATGTAGTGATACCAACCTATTTTATCATAATATAAAGAAGGTGCTCCAACTCACAAACTGATAACATGAACAGTATTTGTGGTTTCTTGCGGTCAGTTCAGCGCGAGCCAAAGGTCCCGACTGCCTGTCACGATTTAGCGGATTCCCTTGTGAACTAGATGTGGATAGGAGTGGCTACGGTACCGGTGGCATTGTTGAACTCACAAAATCTATAATTTTTGTAAAAAACAAATGCAACTGCTGACATTATAATTCTACTGAGCCGTGTATAGTATTGTTGAGCATTGTTATTTTATATAGTTCAATACATATATTTTTTTTGCCAATAATGGACATTCATACATTTTCATGAACAATATATATACATAATAAATCACAGCAAATAAAACAACCACTACATCCACAGTATCCCACAAAACTACAAAAGCGATAGTTGCGCTACAGGCAATCGGGACCCTGGACTTGGGAACTGACCCCAGAATTATTTCACTTTCGAGACCCGAATTGGGTCACCTTCTTCATATTACGATGAAATAGGTTGGCATCACTGCATCGTGGTTACGTTCTTACTTCTTACCGAACTTCTGTTTCCCGACCAGCTGTTTTCGAGAGGCAATTCTTGTGCTGAACACTTCGGTGACACTCACGACGACAAAGTGACTCGACCCAGGATGCGTTCCGTTAGTTTATAGTTGATATTCCCATCAATCTCTTCGTTCTTCCCCTCACCACTAGTCTTCCATTGGTCTCTTCGCCGGTATTCTCCTTGTTACCCCCTACTGCCCCTACTATGTGCAGTGGTTGCTCTCTAAATGGCACTAAAGGCATCTAAAGGTTATTTCTCTGGTTTTCTTTGTGGTGCACGGCAGGAAACCAGTCGTGTACTTGTGAAATAAGATCAGAATAGTGACTGTCCTTGGAAAACAGGAAATCGTGGCAGGTCGTTTCATAGCAAAAGGAAGCATGTGGCTCGAGGCTTTCTATTAGGCCTACACATATTTATAACAACGTATTTACTAACATTTTAAAACATATCAATAATAACCACTTCCTCTGAATAATAGAAGTGCAACAGAATGCAGGAAGTGGCATGGGTAGAGACATGTAAACAGAGCTTAGCTATTTTTTCTTTTCATAGCATTTAGAATTTGAAAAGTAGCACTTTGGCGTATCTATTATTTTGTAACATTGCGTTTTGTAGCGCAGCGACGTTCTGTAGCATAACAACAGTACGGTACCATTGAAACCACTAGATAACGTACAATAGGTATACAAGAAGAACACCTCAATTGGTCACCTATGTGGCTAGAAAAATAATTTCCTCACCTTGAAAGACACATGCATCTTCTGCAACTGCACTTTTTTCCAAATTTCCCAACTAACTTCACCTGTTTACACCTCAATTGAAATGATTTCGAAAAAAATAGCATCTATAATGCTTCTATTCCGAATATAGCGTCTATATCGCAAATGCATTGAAATGTAGCAAATTCAGACGATTGCAGCGCTTTGCCGCATTTTCAAAAACATGATGAAACAACATCAAACGTATTGAAACATGAAGAAATATCATAATAACATTGAGAAAAGCACTTTCAGATTTCATCGCTTTCATAGCAATTGCTATTTTTACATGTCTATAGTCATGGGGGAAGGAAGAATGTGTGGTATTCTAATTAGACCTCAAGGCTTTCTATTACACATATTTATAACAACGTATTTACTAAAATTTTAAAACGTAATCAATCAATAATAACGACTTCCTCTGGAAAATAGAAGTGCATCAGGACGCAGGAAGTGTCATGGCAGAAGGAAGGATGTGTGGTATTTTAATTGGGCCACATGACTCCTTACAAGACCACATTGCAATATAATATAGGTAGGCCTATATGAAATTTCCGTAAATATTCGCAAATATTTTCAAATTTCACGATACAGTAGGACCTCTTTTAAGAGCTCATGGGAATCAATTTAGCAGAATAGTATCAGTTTTTTGGTGATAACATTGGAACGGTATGAGATTTCGAAATTCTAATACGGAGGAAAATAAGATACTTTTAATACCTTCCAGATCATATAAGCAACAACTATTTGTCTCATATCGCCTAATTGTCACGCGTATGTGGCTAAAAAACATTTTTTTAACCCTAGACGCGTGATAATTAGTTTTTTGTCAGTACATTTTCTACCTTATTCCCCGTTCACACTAAGATCACTAACGGCAGTTAAGCTACCTTGCCTAAAGAGCAGCAGCCATGTGGCTTACACAGGGAGAGAGAGACGGAGAGAGGAAAGGTTGTACCGAGCGCGCAACATATTCGCGCAACGGCGCATTAACGACCGTCCGTGCATCAAATCTGACGACGATTGCAGGTTTGCCCTGTGCTTCAACATTGGACGACCGGCAGTGTTTCACAAGAACTTTTTTTATCGCAAAATGTGACGTTTTTTCCTCACCTCTGTAAAACGCATATGACTTTTCGATGACGTGAAAATGGAAAAAAGTGCGTCTAAAGGTACGTTCATAGAGCCAGGGCATTTTCACCGGCCGGCAATCTTGTCGGGGGCCGTTGGATGTCAAATGATTTATACTGTTCATACTACCACGGTAAACGATCGATTATATCGCCGACTCAAGGCAATTATGTATCGAATTGATGCGATAACCATAGCAACGTCGATAGTGATAGAGCTTGACAGTCGATAGTCCGTACGCAAAACAAACAGTTTGAGTATAAACGTGGCCGTGAGATCGTCTTCGTCATCACGGCAAGTCTGTCGACCGGCAAAAAGTTCAACTTCAACCAACTTTCAAGGCCACAGTGAACGACAAGCCCGGCTAGTCTGTGATTGGCTCGTTCATTTTGCCAGCCCGACAAATTCGTGCTACCGTGGCTCTATGAACGTACCTTAATATGCGTGTAAATACGGTAATATAAATTCCAAATGATACAATATTCTTCACCTTTGACCTCCAGGCATTCTGATCCTCTTGGCACTTGGACTGCTCACGCCGTACTTCTACTTCATCCCGAAGGCGTCGCTGGCCGCGGTGATCATCTGCGCCGTCATCTTCATGATCGAGTATGAGGTGGTGCAGCCAATGTGGCGCTCGTCGCGGAAAGACCTGGTGCCGACGTTTGCCACGTTCGTACTGTGCCTGGCTATCGGGGTCGAGTACGGCATCCTCATCGGCGTCGCCATCAACATTCTCTTCCTGCTGTACCCGTCGGCACGGCCGTCTATACACGTCGAGAAGGCCACGGTTGGTGGATTGTTTTTATTGGTTCATAAAAAAAACAAAAGATAGGCCTATATTTATGTTTGCAATATTGGTAAAGATGTTTCATACATATTGTCTGCAGGTAAATTGAACGGATGATCAATATTTTGATGAAACAGTCGAATTTCTTTACTACGTTTTTCAGGGGAACAGACAAAATAAAGTTTATTAGCATATAGATGAATAAGCATATAGATGGAATCAAAGAATGAATCTCACCATGGTGAAAAACGTACTGACGAGAAACTTACTAAAGAGGTTCCACTTTTTAGTACCGTACCTACTTATCAACCTTGGAAAAGGTAGTGCAAAACTGAAGTTTTTTTATTCTCGTGGAAGCTATCTCCCATTATTCATTGTCTAATCCATTTTACGTGTTCTTTGTGCTCTATCCATGTGTTTTCTCCAACCTGTGCCCACCTCGTTATTCTCATATCACTTGTTTCTCTTACTCTGTATCATCATCGATCATTCATCTCTCATATCATTCACCACACTGTCCATGAGTCACCTCCTGACTGCCCACCTCGTTATTCTCATATCACTTGTTTCTCTTACTCTGTATCATCATCTATCATTCATCTCTCATATCATCCATCACACTGTCCATGAGTCACCTCCTGACTGCCCACCTCGTTATTCTTATATCACTTGTTTCTCTTACTCTGTATCATCATCGATCATTCATCTCTCATATCATTCACCACACTGTCCATGAGTCACCTCCTGACTGCCCACCTCGTTATTCTTATATCACTTGTTTCTCTTACTCTGTATCATCATCTATCATTCATCTCTCATATCATCCATCACACTGTCCATGAGTCACCTCCTGACTGCCCACCTCGTTATTCTTATATCACTTGTTTCTCTTACTCTGTATCATCATCGATCATTCATCTCTCATATCATCCATCACACTGTCCATGAGTCACCTCCTGACTGCCCACCTCGTTATTCTTATATCACTTGTTTCTCTTACTCTGTATCATCATCTATCATTCATCTCATATAGTCCACCACACTGTCCATGAGTCACCTCCTGACTGCCCACCTCGTTATTCTTATATCACTTGTTTCTCTTACTCTGTATCATCATCGATCATTCATCTCTCATATCATCCATCACAAATTTATATTTGTCAAGCCCTATTTACATGGTCCAAGTTGCCATCCAACTTATGTGATTCAAGGGTTGGATACTATTTCTTGGACCGTCTAAATGGAAAATTTGAAGCAAAAAGCTTTCAATTCATCCAACCCTTGGACACATCCTTTCATCCGAGTAATTTTGTTTAGGAAAATCCTATTTTTCGTCCAACCTGTGATGAAACTAACCAATCGGAGGCTTTTACGTCACAAGTCTAGCGCGCACACGCGCTTTGACTCCCATGCCAACTTGCGCCACCATATTTGTTTATTGTTTGCCAGTCAGCTGTTGATAAGCCATCTAGATACTATATCGACATGTTCATTATCGTGACCAGTGTGCCGTGAATGACCTTCAATATATTGGTCCGTGTAAACAGGCACTCAATGTTTCCAAGTTGCTGTCAAAGTAATAGGACCAACCCTTGAATCACAGAAGTAGGATGACAACTTGGACCGTGAAAGTAGGGCTTTATACATTGTACGTTATTCATGAACGTTAAACATTGAACGTTACACGTGAACGTTATACGTTTAAAGAATTGCACACGTGGAACCGTTCCACGATCTGACACCAGCGCGCGATTTGTTCCAGACTGAATCCGGCCGCGAGTACCTGCTGGTCACGCCCGGGAACAGCCTGTACTTCCCCGCCGTGGACTTCATCCGGGCCGGCGTGGGTCGCGCGGGGGTCAAGCAGGGGTCGAGCCAACTGCCCGTCGTCGTCGACTGCAGATACATCCTGGGCGCCGACTTCACTGCAGCCAAGGTTGACGGAAATAATTGACGGTTTCAATCCCATAGGATTAACGGGGATTGTAGGGCAACATATAAATTTGAGTTGCTGTTCTGATGGTCAATTCAATAGTTTGGAATTTCGATTCGATGTCGAATTGAAGTATTCGATATTCAATGAATATCGAAACAGTACCGGATATGGATTGGAAAATTATAAAAGAACTGAAATAAGTATAAAAACAAGTGACAGATTATTCTATTGGGTTTAACGACGCACTGTACTGATGACAATGATTTATTGGCGTCGATGAATGAAAAAAAAATTATAAACATTTTGTCAGAAATGGAAGATACAAAGTATTGGTTCTTCACCAGCATATTATTAGCATATTCACATAGTATTATGTGAAATGATGGAATGACAAGATAAAGATCTTAGGTATTTATTTAGGCGTTTTATTAGGTGATTTTGGATGGTGTGAAGGAGTCGGTTGTGGCCTGTTGTTAAGGAACCATCCCAGTATTGATCTGAACGACAGAGGAATACCCTAAAACCCCTGTCAGGATGGTCGACCATGGCGGGAATCGAACCCCGGTCTCCTGAATGAAGAAATGGGCTCATTATTTCTTTTATTGATGAAAAAAGCACTAACCCAAGTATGAAAACATCCACGACTTGCTATCGTCTAGATATTGCATGTTACGTATTGGAAAGTATGTGGACGCGTATACGTGTCGACTGCCTGTTCGCGCAACCGCGCACAGACGGTTGCATCTCATTACACCTATTCTTATAACACCTACACTACCCGTACACCTTTTTAACCTCACAATACAATACGAATACAGTGAAACCTCCATGCATCGTTCCCGGATCTATCGTTTTCCTACTTGTATCATCCCTTTTATCTTGCCCCACTTCCATTCGACCAACGTTAAATTTTCCTGGCTGGTTGGTTTTCCTGCATGGATGGTTTTATTTTCCTGGTCTGTTGAAAAACAATGAATAGAAGTTTCACTGTACTATTAATAGTAAGGAGGAATGAGTATAATTATAGACATGTAAAAATAGCAATTGCTATGAAAGCGACAAAATATAAAAGTGCTTTGAAAGATATTTTTTTAACATTTATTCATGTTTCTATACATTTAATGTTGTTCGATCATGTTTTTGAAAAGGCGACAAAGCTCTACAAACATCTGAATCCGTTATGTTTTAACATATCGGCGATATAGACGCTATATGTGGAATAAAAGCATTATAGATGCTATTTTCTCCAGAATATAGGCCTACTAATTGGGAAGTAAAGAGATGGAGTCAGTTAAGGAATTTCAAAAACCAAAGTGCATCTGCAAATGTAGGCGGCAGATGAGGCGTAGGTTTAACCTCGGGGTGGACACCATTTTCCAGAAACTATCAATATGAGTGTTCCACGTGTATGCCTATTAAATATACCAATATATTATATTGATATATTACGGGATTAGTAGGCCTACTGTTGCAATGGTACAGAAATGTTGTTTCGCCTCAAAATGCAATGTTTCAAAATAATAGATTCACCAAAGTGCTACTTTTCAAATTCTGAATGCTATGAAAAGTAAAAATAGATGCTATATTAGATGATTATACTCAGATGTCTCTAAGTATAAGCAATAGGGAATTGATCTATATAATCAATATTGAGCCTTCATTCATCCATATTATATTATTATTACTTGTATTAGGCCTATATCTTTTAATTTTATCCTTAGCCCTAATTGGGGAACAATGATGTTGTATCAAGTTTCGATGTTATTAAAAAAAAAAAAAAAAAAAAAAAATATCTTTTAATTTGTAAAATATTGAGGCTTTTCAATAGCCTCTATCTATATAAGAGATAACATCGATTAATCGAGAATTGATTCAGAATCGATTCTAATGTAAAACGATTCTCAAATCGAAAAATTGATTTTTCAAAAGAAAAAAATTACAATTTTTTTTTTGGGGGTCAGTACTGTATCCCTCACGTCGCAATACGAGCTCATTTCGTTGTCCATATTATTTCGTATTGTTGAGATTTTACTATCTGGACACAAGCTATCCTTTCTGACAGCCGAACGTTGACAGAAATACCCGAATGGTACAGTACAGTTCAAAGAAGTCTCTAGCAGCCATTTTCCACGTAAAACGCCGTGAGAAGGTTGAGAAAAAAGTCTCAAATTACACAACTTTTTTTGAGAGTAAATTATTTTTTTTTCTTTTTTTCTCTTTTTTTTTTTAATGGATTCTGGAGCTTAGAGAATCGATTCCCGATTTTGAGAATTGATGTCGTCACTAATCTAACGGTCAGCTTTAGTAAAAAGGGAAAAATAGTGGGAAATGTTCTGGGTAGTGTAAGTGTTATGAGAATAAATAAGGATATCTGAAATTAAACAAGAAAGAATGTGCGACATGGTGGGGTATGGAGGGGAAGCAATTCTTTAGGCTTTGTGAGAAGAAAAAGGTGTACAGATAGTGTCAATGTGATGAGAATAAGTGTAATAAGAATAAATCACGACCGTTGAGTGGTTAAAACGAAAATAAAAAAACGAAAAAATAAAAAACGAAAAAATAAAATTGTCCACAGGGTATTGCAGCTCTGATCGTCGACTTCAACAAGCGCAAACAGCCGATCTGCTTCTTCAACCCGCGTCCCGACGTCCTCGCCGTATTCAAGGGCGCCAGCTTCGAGGACTTCATCCACGTGGCGAGTCACGAGGAGCTGGAACAAGTGCTGCGCTCTGGCGGGTCGTCGTCGCGCGACGTCGAACTAGACGTGATCACGACGCAGCGGCCGACCGAGGCGAACGGGAAAACTGCGTCGGCTTGCAGCGTGCCGTTGCTGTTGAACGGAGACGGGCCGCGGATAGAAATCAGGAAGATGTAGGCGTCAGTAGACGTGGAGATAAACTGTGGAAAGTATTCGTGTGTGTTTACGAATAACATATTTTCAGTCAAATCGCTCGGCTATTCACATTTTGACGAAGATGTGCGGCGATGTGATTTCGAGCTAGTCACGTTGCCGTGAGAGCTGGCAATCGAGGCCAGGAAGAAGTAGGCGTCGATAGACGTGGAGAGAATATGTGGAAACTGGAAAGTATTTGCTATTCATGTGTGTTCACGAGGAACATGTTTTTAATCAACCGTTTTGACATTTCAACAACGTGAAGGTACTGTTCGAACTCTATCCAGGAGTCAAAACCGTGCCTCGATCGCAACAGCTGTTTGGCGTTGGTAGTGCTTTCAGCTCCGTCGTGGTGTTCTTCTAACCTAGGCAAGAGCACTGCAATGTGAAAGTATTGTTTCACTGCTTTTCGAATTTGATAAACGAAAATGTGACTTCGATATTCACTTACAGTGAAACCTCGACGAGTCATTTACGCATCCATCGTTTTTCTGCTTTCACCGTTCATTACCATAATCCCACCACAAGTCCCGTACAACCAATGCCGACTTTACCGAGACGGATGTTTTTTTCTGGTCCCTTGAAAAACGATACAAAGAGAGTTTCACTCTATCAATGTCTTAATGAGCTTGTTGAAAGGGGTACTTTTCTTCGTTCATTTTTTGAAAACTGGTAAGATTGTTATTCTTAAACGAACCCAATTGTTCTATTTATTTATATTTTATAGTTGTTAGGTTTTGATATTTTATTTGTCCATGAGGTTTTTTATTTTTTTTCAGCCAATCTTAGATAGAGACGCTCACTATTCAATGTATTTGTAGGTGACAAGCATCACTGCACAAAGCGGTTTTGATTTGTCAATAATTGGGCCCAAGTACAAATCTTCTACTGTCAATTATTAATTGGTGTTTTTACAATTTTATAAACTGTTAGACTCATGGAAATGATGCGTTGATGATGACATCGGGATGTTGTCAGTCAGGGATGACAGGGATGACAAATGATTTCCGCAACCGGATCAAATTATCGAACCCCAGTTTTCATCCGCTATTTTCCACGAAATCACCACTCTTTTCCCGATTGGAATCAAGTCTACTTCGCATTGCGCGGGAAAGAGAGATTTGCCACGGACCGAAATCACACGCGAGAAACCGTTGTTAGGTACCTCAACGATCGTACATTGGCTTGCTGTCGACAGTGTTCATCATGCAAACCGCTTGTATTACACTCGGCCGTTCCCAGACCGAGCCCCTCTGAGACCCTGTCCTAGTAGAACAGTTCTCGTCACAGTAAACTCAAGCCACTCAGGCGGGTCAAAGACGCAGAGCAGTGAACAGCTAGGTATTTTACGGCTAGCTATGTTCATATTCTCTGGCGCCAACTCGATTCTCAATCGTTGTTATTCTTTCCGATAATTAATCCAGTGGTAAACCAGTTGATCAGTTGCCAAATAGTTGATCAAATAGCGTCCTAGGCCTGGCTAGCTTGAAGAGACTAGGACTTTGATTGGATGATGTTTACTAGGATAGCTAAGTACCATGGCAACATGATTAGTCCTTGTGTATTTCCATTGTTGTAAGCACAAAATCCTATCCCTGCTCTCGAGCATTTCTAATTGGGCTAAAAATGGGCTACACTTTTGCGTTCTAAGAGACCGTGAATCTCGTATTGTCATAGTATTCAGCTTTCCTAGAGAACATTATCCAATCAAAGTCCCAGTCTCTTGGAGCTAGCCAGGCCTAGGACGTTATCTCAAGTGGCAGTCGCGATAAGGGTCCTGGCTGCTATATTTACTACTCGGTGTTATTTGTAGCATGAAACAACCATTAATATTGTTTGAATGAGATCCCACGAAATAGCAGGACACGAAAACTGACAACCGAATCATAATACATATTTTAAATCGGATACTCAAACTGAATCAGCATACTAATTAGGGATGACATCGATTCTCAAAATCGGGAATCGATTCTCAAAATCAGGAATCGATTCTCTATGCTCCAGAATTGATTAAAAATCGATTTTGAAAAAAAAAATTTAAAAAGAATTTTAAAAAATAGAAAAAAAAATTAAATAAAAAAAAGTGTATTCTCAAAAAGTAATGTAATTTGAAACTTTTTTTTCAGCCTTTCCAAGGCGTTCACGTGAAAATTAGCTGCTAGAGACTTCTTTGGACTGTACTGTACCATTTGGGTATTTCCGTCAACGTTCGGCTGTCAGACGTAACCGAAGGGATAGCTTTTGTCCAGATAGTAATATCTCAACAATACAGAATAATATAGACAATGAAATGAGCTCTTATTACAACGTAAAAAAGTGAAAGAAAATTTTTTTTTTTTTGAAAAATCGATTTTTTGATTTGAGAATCGTTTTACATCAGAATCGATTCTCAATCGATTCTCGATTAATCGATGTCATCCCTAATACTAATTTAAAATGTCTTCCCGTATAATTGAATAATCATCTTACTGTGCTTTCTGTTCACGGCATGATTGTTTCGTGTTTGCGAAGAAATGTTGTCTTTGTGACACGTTTCACTTCGAACGTAATTTTATTCAGGACCAAATGTAGGCGTGGCTTATTCATTGGTCATCCAGATCTACATTGGTTATGGTCACTCATTAAAGCCCTGATGGAATGTCAAATTTACCACAGTTTGAACTGCCCATCTGTATGGCTGTAATATTTTATGACGTCAAAAGGGGCGGCAAAACCAAAGTGGCTTTAGAAATTATTTCATAACACTTGGATGAAAGACACCACTTTGTTAGAACTGAACTAATGTCATGCTGTATTTGTATATGTGTATGTATTTACAAACGTGTACGTATTTTTAATGTATGTAGCCTATTTGTATTTGTAAATCTATTAGGGGTAACATCGATTCTATAAATTCAGAATCGATTCTGTACTTCCCAGAATCGTTTAAGAATCGATTTTTTTCAAATTTGGAAAAAAAAAAATGTCCGTGTTCATTTACATGTTTAAATATTCCCGCGCTGTTTTCATGTAGCTAAAACTGTTGCACATCGTGTTATATCAACTGTACCGCTCTGTCGAAGTGGCGCCTTCAAGGTCATGAACGAAGCTTTCTCCCCTCCATGATACACACACACACATTCTTCCCCACTACGCTGAACCACGCCCTTTGTCGTGTAAATGATCCAATGACATTTGTCTCATTACAAAAACTCTCAACCAGACTTGGCGGGAGGGGAAGGTAAAAGATGGGAGGGGCTACAAAGAACATGTGCAAGCGATGGTACACATGCGTCAGTCGACGTAAATGCTACAAATGTGTAGTTTCGATCAAAAAAAAAAATAGCAAAAAAATCGATTCTCGATTTTTAGAATCGTTTGGCACTAGAATCGATTCTGAATCGATTCTCGATTAATCGATGTTATCCCTAAAATCTATGTTACTGGTATTTTCATTAGAATAGGCCTATGTAAATTTGTCTGTAGCAAATACTCAACGAAAATGACCTTGGAAGTTGGCACATCTTGAACCTACAAATTATCTCAAATGATACATATCACTAATGTTTATCTAAACAATGAAATGAAAGTTCGTTCCGAAATCACAATATGATTCAGACTCGTAATTAGATAAATATGTTGAAAACTATCTAGGCTACATAATCAAAATATAGATGTAAAAATCAACAAAAATTTATAATGGGCCATCTTTATCAAATTATTCATCAGGCAAACAAAAAACTAATATAGTAATTTGCCCAGTGAAATAACCCTTGCAGTTGCTGCATTGTCAAACCCTGATATTTATCATTGAAAAATGATATAGCCACTGGCATTTGCTTTTAAAACCTTACTTAATTGTCTTGAAAGTTGAAAGTAGTCCCACACCGACGCCAATAGATCTTAGTTATTATGTGCGTCGACGAACCCCAGTAATATAAAACTGCAGATTAGCTGTATATTGTGACAGTTATCAGATTATGACCTACCAATATTATTTAGGCCTTGGATTTCAATAGTTGATTAAGGCCCGGTATTACCAAGTCCAGTTAGCCTTTATCTGACAGTTCAAACTTGTTATCACCATGGTTACCTGTGGTATTTGTTTTCACCAACTCTCAGATAAATACTAACTAGACTTGGTAATACTGGGCCTAAATAGTACATTGAGCTAATCGTCTGATTAGTCAATCAAATACCGCAGATATCGAAGAAGATAAGTCAACAGTGTGTTCAATGAATGAATGAATATTAGAGTTTTAAGGCGCATCGACAGCGAGGTCATTTAGCGCAGTGCAATTCTAACGTACTATTGAGAAACAAAAACTTCTTCCAGTACCAAGTCTGTAGGTAATCGGTATTGATCTCAAGTGTGTCTTGGACCATAACACTTCTTATTTCTATTGTTGCGTGGGCTGTGGCCTACAAATCTGTCAAACACATTCTCTTAGACTGATATGAATTATGGACCAACCTTTTTCTACTCTTCTCATTTCACTTTGCATTGGGGTTACCGTTTGATCAAGAATTTTTAAACAATACAAAATATGTCATATCGAAAATGGATTGAAAATATTGATGAATTATAAGTTCCGTTTGATATCAAATCGAAACGATGATATTGAATTGAAAATTATTCACGTTTCTTTAGGTCAAAATGCATGGGCATGCCCTAAATGATATCTTTTTGGTTTTTAGCCTTCTGTAATAATTATTTTATGCTTGCAGCTATTATTTCAAGTGTTTTGCGACGTGCTGTAAGAATTTGCCTTTGTCATGAAACAAGATTGTTGACCTGACCTTGGCCTAGAACGCTCATTAAAAGGTCACTATGATTACTTGTTGGGGGTCGATTGTTGACTGTTGACTCATTCGATAGCGAATACAGTTCCAACGTCGAAATAATCGAAATCGACAGAATTCATTTCGACATCGATCGAAACCCCGACATCAAATATCGATAGAAAATATCAAAATTGAACGGCAACTCCACTTTTAATATTAAAATTTTCATCAATCAATTAATGAAAGACCTGATTGTAGATACATATATCGTTGTAACATATCACCGAATTTTTCAGAGAAAATAAGATCAAATTGCCGTACAGCGAAACCTCAATGCAACGATCCCGAATCCATTGTTTTCCGGCTTCTGTCGTGTATTTTGATTTTTGTCTCACTTGATCCTGTGTTTCCATGATTGCTAAATCGATTTTGCACCGCACATTTCTTGACGCTTCGCGAAATCTCTTCACTATGACATCTACGTCGATAAGGTCCGATTCATCAAGTTGGCAGCTCGACGAATACACAGCGGTAACTCATCGTATTCGTTTGTCCGAGTCTGAAAAATAATTCCTCGTCTGTTACCAAAGTTTTGTTCATAGATCGTCGCGCATGCCGCACTATTCCCTGATTGGTTGAATTTTCAAGATGTCTGACAAAGTGACATGAATTCTGTTGTGCGTAAGCAATTTCGCATTTATGGAAACACAGAATAAGGTCCTAGATGAAAGAGGCTAATTTTTCTGCAAGGATGTTTCTTCCAGGACTTTGAAAACGGACGAGGTTTTATACCGTATGCAGATTTGATTAGATTCCAAATCTTTGACGGTAAATAGTAAATCAAGAAGTTGATTTCTATACAGGTAGGCCTGATAATTTTGATTGTTCAGTTTTTGAACTAAGAGTTTAGTTTAGTTTAGTTGAGTTTCTGCAATTGACCAGAGATATAGTTATTTATAATTGACTTAATTGTAGGAGTCGACTAACTCACGGTTAAATGATACAGTATAGTTACAATGTGAATACAGTAGAACCTCAGTTATAAGCTTCTCGTGTATACATTTATTACATTTATAAGTTTTATTTTTTGATCCAACCTATATGCTCCACATGTTGAATAGTTTCATTAATAAGAGTTTGACATTAATACACTTTTTTAGTCTGGTCCCCTGAAAAACGTATAAATGAGGTTCCACTGTAACTAGTAACTAGCCGTGCCAGTAAGACCATGATTATTTTCAATTTAGTGGTCTGTAAAATAATATGTATTTTTAATTTTTATTGCCAAGACTTTTCAAGTTTTCATGGTATTATTGCACATTATGTAAAATATGTTTTCCAATTTTTGTACAAAGCTTTTTATATTTATACACTTATACAGTAATATTAAACGTTTATACCTGTATGTAGAAAATTTTCATGTCAAACTATTTTATTACCTGATCGTTTACAGTACAGTAGAACGGTAGAAACGATGATTTTATATCAAGTTAGTTTTAATGAAATAGGATAATCAATAGGATAATATGGACAGGACTGGGAGTGTATTGTGAACCATTTGTGTAGATTAATAATCATGTTTACCAACAGTTTCAAGGCCCAATAATTGTTAGAACATCATAATATCATATTACATCTTTTATTTACAATTGATATAAATATATACATAAATCAGAGAGCTAGAATTATGGAAATTTTAAAGTGCAACATTTTATGGACTCTAATCAATTTTGTAGCCCAAAAAACTAACTATTCTAGCATTTACATTTAAATATTTCAATTAATCAATTGTGATGAAAATTCTAATTACTACCAGTATTGAACAATGAAAATTATCAAAATACTGAGCATATATTTTATACTTTTTCACTGGTGGGAGAAATGAATTTTCTTGAATTTTAATACTCAATTTTTTGACCAATATGTAACTTTAATAGGGCCATTTTGCAAAGTAGGCCCTACTTTATCCCTGGTGAATATTAAAACTATACACCTTCAATGAAACAAAAAGCAATAAGAAATGTTTTTCAATGATGTCAAATCTATTCTATATACGTACATAGAAAAAGAGCGTGAAAAATACATTCAATATATTTAGAGGCTTATTCAATACAATATGACAAATTGTTCAGCCTAATTATAAAAATTATAAATTATTTTTATGATCATTGAAGACTTATTGGCGACACATTTCAGCCAATTGTAGGCCTCGAAGGTTTTCTTGACGAGTAACGATAAAATAATTTAAAATGCGTTAACAAGGATTTTGAGATCGATCGATATTAAAAATTGTACAGAAAAAATACTAAAAAACCTAAAATACTGTGACATTATTTATTGATATCTTTCGTTGGTGAATATCAAGACGTAACTTGCGTAACAATTACTTTCGAAATTATTAGCAGTTAATTATTCATTGGAGTTTTTAATTATGTTCATAAAATGCGTCTTCTCTCAGAAACTAACTTTAAAATACTGAAAGTTATTAGAGGTTCTAATCACTTCACACAATTCCACAAATTATCCTTTAATAATCTCAATAATCTTTAAAAATTCTTAGTTTATTAGTTAGAATACTAGCAACCCATATTTTATAATTGAATGGTACTCACTTCAAGACTTGTTCAAATAATCCATCAAAATATAAACAAAAAAAACTCTTTACATGTTACATATTATCGACAACTCATGCCACAACTATGGTCCTAATATCTCAAGGGCCGGTAGTACAAACTCTTGAATAAGTGTTAAATTAGGTAATTATTAGCTAAGGTACAAAAATAACACAAGTAACCAAGGCTGATTACAAATTTTTTCACTAATTATTACCTAATTTACTAATCAGTTGGTACAACCGGACATGCCCCAGATTAATACAACCCAGATGGTAAATCTGTAACTTTATGAGTCAAACTCCTATTGGTCATTACTGGTGAAACGTTTCTCGCGTAATCCGGTGCCGGAACCTTTGGTTTCATCCCGTTATGTCCCGGAGAGTCCCTTATATTATGGTGTCCGGAATATAACCCCGCATTCGTGTGTCCTCTTTTGATAATAAACGAGTTATTCTTGCTGGAGCTTGTCGGTGATTGACTGGGTTCGAACGGGGAACCTCGGGGTGGCGTTTTCGGGGTGAACAACGGATGACTCGAACCGTCGGGAGGATATCGCTTCGTAACGTGATTCGTCATCTCTTCGTCGACACGTTGCGGGAATCTCGTACTCTGATACTCTCCGTATTTAAACGGTTCTGCCGTTCTTTGTGTTTGTTTATTGGTGTGTTGATGTTGTTGTCGTGGTATTACCGTCTTCTGTTGGTGTTGTGTCATCGGTGGCGGCGGTCTCGTCACTATCGTCACAGGAGATTTGTCGACGACAATGTCCGTGATGCTCTTCCTCGATCCAACGCAATAAGTCTCGCCCCATTCCAAACTCCAGTCCTCCGAAGAACCGCGCCCGCTACTGAAACGACTCTTACCCCGATCGGTCGATATGACGATATCGACCAACGAATTCAGACCTTCGTCGATGCGGTCTAAACTTTTCGATTGTAACTTCTTTGTTTCCCATTGCGATTTCTCTTCGCGCTGCGACTTTGGCGTTGAATTCGGCGTACTGCTGTTGCAATCGGTGACGAAGAACAGACCGTCGAAACTTCCCCGACGACTGACCTCTTTGCCTTTCCTGGTGTCGTCTCCCGAAACTCTCCGTTTGATCTCGTGATTCTCTTGTAAGCCGACGTGATGCAACGACTCGCTTCTTTGTATGCCGTTGACAACGTTGTTCCTCTTCACGTGATTCACGTCGGGCCTGTTCACCTGGTACCGATACGTATTTCCGTATTCCCGATTCTTAAAGACGGACGTCACCGTCGTCTTCGGCATTTCCACGTCGAGGTTCCGTTGCAACGAACTGTTATTAATTGTACTCGATCGATCTCTTGCGGCGCTCAGCAACGAGTCTGAATCCTCCTCGCTCGTGTGACTCGGCGTCTCGTCGTCGAAGAACGGGCTCAAAGTCGCGTTGCTCACGACACCGTCGTCAGGGTAATCTCTGCCGTGGATGATGTGGACGACTGTGCGCGATTTCCTCGGCGGTTGCGGTAATAATTTCACGGGTACTATTTCCAGTTCTGTTTCGATCGTGTCGACTACTTCGACGGAGCCCAAATCGTTCATCAAGTACGAATTGTTTTTGATGCCGATCTTGTTGTTGTCGTCTGAAGTGATTCTCACGTTTATCGCTCCGTATGTTTTACCGTCACCATGGTTTTTAAAATAGTTGACCACTTTATTGTTACCAGATTTATTTTGATGCGATTCGTTATTGAGATTGTAATATTTGTCGTTATTTTTCGCTTGGATCGTTATTTTTGGCGCAGGTTCGACGTTGTACTCGGCGGTTTTCTTCACGCTTGCTTTTCTCGCTTGGTTCGATCTACCTTCGTTCTGTTTCTTTGCCGCGTTACCGTCCGTATTCTTGTATCTAGTTTCGACCACTTTTTTATCGACACATTCGTCTCTCCTCGCTTTCTCTTCCCTATTGTAATAATCCCTTTCGGCATTCCCTTTTCTCATCACATTCTTCCTCTTCTCTTCTCTCTTTTCGTCCTCGATCTCTCTCTGCATTCTCTCCGCCTCGTCCTTAGCGTATTCCTCGGATTCCGCATCGTTTATAATATTTCTCAGCTCCTCGATCACCTCGTCAATCGTCGTCTCCTCGTCGTCTTCTTGGTCCACGCTCGTTTCCGTCATCACCAACTCGCCGATCCTTTTCCACTCCTTATCCTCGTCGTTCCCCACGAACCCGTTCCGTCGTATCCCGCTCCCCATCGGCGATATCGGCAGCTCCTTGCACTCCATCTCGACCAGGATCGTGTTGTTTTGCTCGGCAAACACCTCGTAAGACATCGGCTCGCGTTCTGCGTACTCGTCTTGTTCCTGGTCGGAGCTGCTGATGCCCTCGTCCTCGGCGGGAGATCTGGAGGGAGCGGACGGGTGTTGGCGTTTGTGTTTCCGGAGTTGCTGCACCTCGGTTTCCAGCTCGCAGCAGCGTTCCTTCAGGCATTGCTCGAGCGACAGGAGAATCCCCTTTTCTTCCAACAGGATCTGTGAACAATTGAAAAGAATAAAATGAAATTTGTGTTCCTATTAATTGCATATTTTACAGGTGAAATCATAACAACTGAATTAAGTACCAGTTTTAAAAAGTCCGATTAAATATTTATTCATGAATTTATTCATTTTAACAAGATCCAATTGGCAGTGACTATGCTGATTTTTGTGTTTCTCCCTCGACTATCCGCTTAATTTTCATATCCATACTTCCTGCTATTGGCAATAAGAAATGGTAAATATAAATTATGAAGAACTCGCAGATTCTGTAATCAATAGCCCCAATCCATAATTATGTATTCATTTATTTTATTCGTTTATATTTATATTTCAAATCAATTATTCATTCATTTTTATCATTTTAAATGTTTGATTTTATAATTTTATTCGAAACAGTTATTGGAACATTCATAACAATAATGAATCATCATTTTAATTTATAACCATGTTGAAATTTGGCTATAAATTATTACTGTAATCGGATGAGCGAAGCGTTTACTTTAAAAAATGGAAGTGTTTATTTTCGCGCTCCACAGGCCGAAGGGAATTAGATTCATTGATGAAACTTGGCATGCACATATGTGTCAAAACTCGATACTGTTGGCCCTATAGTTTTGAGGCGCAATCGGTTGTACCACCACTGACAGAAATAATTTCGAAATTTTGGTTGAGAATATGGGAAAAATATTTTCTTCGAATATATTCAAATTTCTACGAAATTTAAGCACACAAATAATACACATTATTCCAAAGTTTTACAAAAATCGGATCCACCATTTTGAAGATGGAAATTATCATGTAATTTTTGTAGACCAATCAAGTGAATATATATAATTATCAAGGTGATCAATAGGTACAACAATTAGTTAGTAAAAAGATTCGAATTATCAATAGGTAAATCAGGGAGGCAGTCAGTTAATAATTCAGTACATTTCTTATAAAATATCGCTCAACAATAAAGAAAGAAGCTGTCATTCGACTACAATCAACTATTAATCATGCCATATTTTCCAACTCACTGTATACCACGATTTCTGAAATAAGATTTCATTAGAATGTACAAAGGTCAAGGGTTATGATAAAAGTAAAACAGTCATGCGTGGGTGTGTATAACGCGCTTGCGCAATAGCAAAAACAATAATTATTTCGTTTCCGATTTCCAAATGATTTATTATTACTTCTGTTTTCAAGTTTCTTCACCATCACGCTATAGCAAGGAGATTAGATACTATTGACTATTTATTATTGACTATTGGTATCTAACCTCCTTGCGTTACAGTGATGGAAAAATTACTACTCTTTGGTGTGCTGGATAACAATTTAGTAAAACAAATGATACCCTCACCGGATTACATTTTCAGATATATGAATTCAAATATTGGAAATATTGGACCATTATTCAACATGCAATCCTTCAAATTCCATGCGTTTTTATTATTTGATAGAAGACTACAAAAGTCAACAATATTAGGAGTAATGAAATACATTTGAAAAACTGGTCTAAACTTGATTGTATATAAGCCCTAGATAAATATGAATAGAATAATGCAAGAATGAATGTAGCAACGCATTCTCATTTTTGAATTATACTGATTTTGAGTAGAAAAAGAGTATTTTTTTTACCAAAAGGAAGCCTAAATAGCAATATATAATATATATATATATATATATATATATATATATATATATATATATAATATATATATATATATATATATATATATATATATATATATATATATATATATATATATATATTATATATGTATATATATATATATATATATAAATATATATATATATATATATATATATATATATATATATATATATATATATATATATATATATAGGCCTATATATATATATATATATATATAGACGAGAAAAATGAAATTCAAAGTACTTCAATAACTACTGAAAATTGGAATTATATCAAATTGATTGCTGTAACACTCTGCGGGACAGATATGACAGCTTTTCTGATTCAAGTTCTATATACAAAAATATACTTGCTTAAAAAAGTTTTTCTCATATCATTCCCCGAAGCAGAATTATTTTTAATTTGTATTTTGACTCTGCTGACCTAACGGTGGATAAAACCTGAGAATAATTAGACGAGCTTTATCGAGGATTCAATTTTACATACTGAAAAAAATTGGTGTTCGCTCTTATGTTTTTTTTTTTAAATATTTTTTTGTCGGTTCTCCACTGGTAAAACGGCTACAGCTATCAACTTCAAACTTTTTTATATTATGGTTCCTCATCTAGCTTAGATCTGTATAGTTTTGTGGCATTATCGGGTGGTAACTTTTATTTTTATGAATTTTAGAAATTTCAAAAATACCCATTAGAATAACACGGCGGAAAAAAAGAAACATTTTTATTTTCCAAAAAATTGAAATTTTGTGTGAAGTTGAATGACATCTTGATACACATGCCTGGAAATTCTGAGCTTGATCGGGTCAGCCATTTTGAATAAAAAACATGAAATGTGCTAAACTGGTACCACTTGAAGCCGTTTTCACCCATTTATAACTAAAATGTTACCCAACTGGCGAATTTAGGCAAAAGTTTGGCAATGAAGTCGACATACTATTACTTTCCGCTCGTCTAACAACGCATATATGGCTTTTTCCTAGTAATAATAACCATCGCCATTTTATCTACAAAATTGCTCGACTTTCTTCATGTGAAATGTCATTCCGTATTTCGCTAAAAGGTGACATGAAAGTGTGAGAAAGTGAATCGACATGAAATATTAACAAAAAACACTTGAAACATGCAGGTGCTACTACATATAATCATTATATTATTATAATAATCATCGTTAACAGGAAATAAACTTCAAATAATAATTATAACACAATTCTACAATTATATTCACGAGAGATGAAAGTTCGAACCACCCGTGCGCTAATGGTGTGGGATAGGGGGGACGGTTGCTCGGAACCTTCATCTCTCGTATAAGTACACGTACACGAGAGATGATGGCTCGAACCACCCGTACGATGATGGTGTGGAATAGGGGAGACGGTCGCTCGGAACCTTCATCTCTCGTATAAGTACACGTACACGGGAGATGATGGCTCGAACCACCCGTACGCTAATTGTGTGGGATAGGGAAGACGGGCGATTGGAACCTTCATCTCTCGTGGATACAAGTACAATAATTATCGTGATAATTATGTGACATTCATCTTGTCAATGTAAATGTAAGTGATGACATCTAGCAACTAGATGTAATAATGGATAAACTGGTAAAGTGACGTTTATTTTTTTCAAAAGTAAAATATAATTACTGCCTCAAGACAATTTTGCAGTTCTGGTGAATATTTTAGCTCTGCACAAATCTGGATCACGAAAGTTTTCTCGAAAATTATTGTTGCCTCATAATTGGAGAAAAAAATTTCATCGTAATACAAAAATACCCCATAATTCCATATATTAATTCCATATTACCAACAGTTAAAATGTGTTGATTAAGCTCATTATTAATTGGGTTACAAAAATGCCATTGGTAACCAATGGTAATAACAAATTAATACACTAATTATCGCTTAATCAACACATTTATTATTCGTTAAACGGGACCTTAGTGAATTAACACGAGCACAAATTGTCATTTATCAACCTTGCCTTCCGGTTTTGATATTTTCGATCGATTTCTATTCGATATCGAAATGGAATATTCGATATCTGATTTCAAAACGGCCGTTCTGAAGAAAAAAATTTAAATAACTGGTTTTATTTAACAAATATATCATGAAAATAATGACACAATTGGGTTGCCGAGATTCACTGATTCACTGCTTTCTAGATTCGATATTTGCCCAACAATGAAGTATTTTTCATATGCTTCAAGGTGTGTAGAACACCAGAGTCAATAAAGTAGCAAAGGCAGAACTACTTTCTTACAACGCTTATGTTGCGATTGGCTAGTTCAGTTGATAAACGAAGTTGGAAGACAATGTGAATTCCCCCCCCCCCTCTCCTCACATAGACACAGCTTGTAGCGTTTACAAAAACATTACTTCTAATCTCGTAAATTTTCGATTCGATTCGATATTTACAATTTGTATATCGAACTGTAATCGAATCGTTGAAAAGAACTTCTGCATGACCTTGGCTGTAGTTCAGGTCTTGTATCGGTCGAGACTCGCAAGAAAAGTGATCGCGATTTCATCTTTATGAAGGGCCGGTTTGGCCAGCCCTGAGGATGACCCGAGGCTTCGGATTATCAATCATTGACATGCACGCGTCGCACTTTTCACTTTCAGAACGATTATACATTTATTTTATTTTCCACAGAACATTTTGAAAGCAAAAACCTGATATATGGAATGTGTTTACATATAAGCTGGATGTTCATGTATATTAATGCAGTTTAAGTGGCTAGGGAGAAGTGCAGTTTATTTTGTTCATGCTTCCCTGAAACTAATTCACAAGTCACTAGTATTCTTCGATGATTAAACGACATCTCAGCTCAAAATAGATTTCAATGAACAGTGACGATATTTATTACTTTTATTTCAGAGAAAACTAGAATTCATCATCATAATTTCAGAAATTATAATTTATTTTTGTGCTTCCTGAGACCAAAAGAGTCTATATTCGTCTATAGTCGTATATATTCGCCTATAATTCGTTCCTATTTTGACATACCATAACATAATCCTAGATTTCCATAAATCCCAATTTTCCAAAAAATCAATGAAAAATAAAAATATGAAACGGTTTCTGGTGAATGGAATGATCTGAAAAATTAAACCATCGTATTAAAAAATTCAACATCGACTTATACGTGTGACAATTAGAACAGCAGAAGGTCTTTGACCAACTGAATGATGTATACAATTTGAAAGATGTAGTTTTATTTCAAATCGTAAATCTCGTCCTGATGATTCATTGACCTGAAATATACCACACAGCCATATAACAGGGATGTTTGATTGAGTTATATTGTTATACGACCGACTTGATTGGGTACACTTATACAGTCGTAAAATAAAATGTCGCAATTATACAAGTCTCATTATTCTCATTGAACAATCCTCTGGAATTAAGTGCCTGAGAGAAGTAATTGAATGTAAACCAACATGGTTAGGAATCACAAATTTACTCCAACAATATAAATATTTACTGGCAAAAAAAAAAATCAGGCTCCCAAGATGTATAGAACACACATCGGACGTTACTCCTTTTTTGGATGAGCGAAGTGAAGACTCAATTTCACCATACCCGAGTAAATTTTTTTTTTGTTCTCGCTCCACAGGTCAAACAAAAATTCAAAATAAGTTCAAACTTGGCATACAAAAGTGTCCTTATCTGATTTGATACTGCATAGCTTTGAGGCGCAATCGGTTGAACCACTTCTTAGAAAACTCATTTCAAAGTTTTCAAAAATCCCATAAGAATAACCCAGAGTAAAAAAATATTCGTGAAAAATATTTCTTTCGAAAGAATTAAAATATTCAGGGAATTTCAATATAATGATTATACACATTATTACGAACTTTCAGTCGAATCAGATCAGCCGTTTCGATGTAAAAAATATATAATCCGATTTTTTTTTAATCACTCAAAGCTATTAAGATACCAATTAAATCCAAGCAACAGGTGTTACCACTCAATTGGAAACGATTAAAACCTTCTTCATTATCATAGAAATCAATTGGGAAATAGGTTGGCAGTGACGTAATGGTTTGGATCTCAAGGTGGATATATATACCAATCAAATGATATGTTGATATATTGTTCCATGCTCATCCGTCAACGCGGAAACACATAACGCGTTTTCCTAGTGGGTAATAGAACAATCAGAGAGGGTATGAACAGCCGTAACTTGATCGAATAATTTCTTGTAACCACCGGAAAATTCCTTTGTATTCCCAAGTTGTAAATAAATAAATACCAATACTAAAAAATACTAATTGCACGTTAATGATGTTGTAGGATGGTGTCATAAAACTTGGAAATATTTGCACAAAATAGCAGCAATCTAAATTATGACGCACAGTCAAATTATTCACACTTTTATAACTGTGAATTGCAACGTTGAATTGCGGCATAGCAAAATCAGTTCTATATTTTTGGGAAATTATTTCAAAATGGTAGATAATATAGTCTATATATCTTATTTAAACACATATTTTAAACACACTCGTCTAAGGATTCAAAAACATCAATTTTCTTTGATACATACAATAATATGCATTGTTATTATGAATTTGTATTATCAAATGTATATCAATTTATATTAATTCTAGAAGAATGTTTAAAATGAGAATAACAATTAGAAATGTGTGATTGCAACATTTTTGACATTTTTTGTGACATTCATTAAAGACTATAGATACTTCTTAGAAACTAGGAAAACGCGTTATGTGTTGCCGCGTTGATGGATGATCAAGAACATAGCAACATATCTTTGGATTGGTTATAATTATATATGTATCCACCTTGAGATCCAAACCATTACGTCACTGCCATGCTATTTCCTAATTGATTTCCACGGTAATAAAGAAGACTTTGTTTTAATCGTTTCCAATCAATTGGTGACACCTGTTGCTTGAATTTGATTGGTTTCCTGATAGCTTTCTGCGATTTAAAAAATTGGATTATATATTTTTTGACATCAAAACGGCTGAACTGATTTGACTTAAAGTTCGGAATGATGTGTATAATTATTTTATTGACATTTTCTAAGAATTTGAATTCTCTCGAAGGAAATATTTTTCACGAATTTTTTCCTCTGGGAATTATTCTCACAAGTTTTCGAAAACTTTGAAATGAGTTTTCTCAGAAGTGGTCCAACCGATTTCGCTTTTCATTTTTCAACACACCTTGTCTAAAAATTTGAAAAATTCAGATTCATTTTCCATAATACTTGAAATAATATTAACCATCATCATGCATATTTTATCAACACTAAAATCTTGATAATAATCTGAGAATAGTTATCCTATATTCTAGGAAATGTGATAAAATATCTGAAATCATCAACACCACGTTGAATGCTATGCTTTCTCTCTAAAGCAATATAACAAATCGAGTCAATCTAATAATTATCTTGAATCTTAGCAATCTTTATACCTCTTCAGCAGCTCTAATAAAATCATACTTTGATCCAATTTCCAATGATAGTAGGCCTATATATATATATATATATATATATATATATATATATATATATATATATATATATATATATATATATATATATATATATATATATATATATATAAAGAATACATCCTTCGATATACAATCTTGATAATCTATTCACCAGAGATGAATGCTCCGATCAATAATGCCTCATATTCCAACCACTAACGCACGGGTGGTTCGAGCCTTCATGTCTCGCTTGTAACTTGTATCGACGAAAAATGAAGGTTCCGAGCGACCGTCCCCCCTATTCCACAACACTAGTGCACGGGTGGTTCAAGCCTTCATATCTCGCGGATACAAGTATACAAGAAAATCTACATTCTTATAAAACAACTTTATTTTTCTACTTATAATCTTTTGAAAATTACTTTACTAGAGTCACGTGAACCCCCGAGCGTTGTACTTCCGAGATGCAAAACCAGATAATGTGTATAAAAAAAAATATATATAATTGTATCCACGAAACAAAAAGGCACGAACCACCCGTGCGCTAATGGTGTCGGATAGGGGGGACGGTCGCTCGGAACCTTCATCTCTCGTGCAACAACCTCACTATGGATCGTAATAGGCTTCGATATAATAACTATGTAACCTACTGCAAACTCACATGGATCGACAGTATTTTGAAAGATAATCCTTTGAATATTTGAAACAATTTTATAACAATATATATTCAAACGGAATACAATACGTTAGTATATACATAATGCTGACAGTGAAAATGTTGAGCAGCGTCTATAACCCCCTTAAGACATGGATGCGTTGAGGATATATATAAACATTGTAATCACGGTAGGCGGATAGCAATAATAGTTTACCAACTGTTGATATGCACAGTAGATATATCAGAGGGCTGAAGGGCATTGTAACAAAATATATTCTTCTTTGTGTACGTTTTTTTGTTTTATATATATATATATATATATATATATATTTATATATATATATATATATATATATATATATATATATATATATATATATATATATATATATATATATATATATTTATTTCTTACTGTTTTTTGTAACCTCCTCCAAGTATATGCCTTATTATTATTCATAGTTGATCTACTTTGATTGAAAATCGGGCTTTTCGTTGTACGGTATTCATAAATTGATTGCATACTGAATTTCACAGGATTTATGTGTTTATTTTATTTTGCAGCAAGCAAGATGCGGAAGAAAATGAGAAGATGATTAAATAAAAATTGAAGAAAGAGAAGATATTAAAAACTTTTTTCAAACAATACTTTTGAATTGTTCTTCACTTAAATTACCGAGACGCGTGGCCGAGTGGCTAGCACACTGAACCAACATTCGGGAGACCGGGGTTCGATTCCCGCTATGGTCGACCATCCTGACAGGAGTTTTTCGTGGTTTTCCTCTGTCGTTCAGGTCAATACTGGGATGGTTCCTTAATAACAGGCCACGACCGACTCCTTCCCACCATCTTTCCCTCCTAATAAAATAACTTTTTATCTCATCATCCCATCATCTCATTCATCATCCACCGACGCTAATAGATCGTAGCCATCAGTATAGTGTTAAACCCAATATGAATTATAGTCAAAAGTATACAGATATAAACATATTTTTTCAGCTGCATACAATTCTACAATTATAATATTTATATAATTATTATATATATATATATATATATATATATATATATATATATATATATATATATATATATATATATATATATATATATATACATATATATATATATATATATATATATATATATATATATATATATACCGTATATACATATATATATATATATATATATATATATATATATATATATATATGTACATATATATATATATATATATATATATATATATATATATATATATATATATATATATATATATATATATATATATATATATATATATGTATTCATATATATATATATATATATATATATATATATATATATATATATATATATATATATATATATATATATATATATAACACTATAAATCTAATATAATTGCTTCTATTCTCTACTCGAAGAAATTCGCAATTACATCCAGAGTGTGTGCGTGCTATTCGCCCGTAGGCGTGGGCGCACCCACACTTTGTACCGACTCCGACGGCTCGTCCGTCTGCACTGATTTGTGTGTGCAATGTAGGTTATTCGCCCCCAAGGAGTTGGAGCGAAGCTGGTATAATTGTACTAAATGGGACCGTGAGAAACGATCTGTATAACTTGTAGTGTCATCATTTCTGACTTTTTTTTCCGAACCTGTTTATGTTGACAATTAAAATGACTAGATAGTGATATTTGGGGCTTATTAATCAGAAATCCTGGCACCTCCACCAAAACAATTATGTTTTTCCAATTATTATTGAATCGTTTTGAACAAACGATCTGATTTTATCATGTCTCTAAGATTCACTCTTTCGAATGAACTTGCCATCACTCAATTGGTTATCAATAATTATATTTTTGAACCCAGTTAATAATAATTAGCATTAATCAAGACGTTTTTAACCCTCCTGAAATGCTCTCCAATTATGATATAAATATTCAGGGTGGTAAGATCGCTCTTGTGATTTCACGATCGAACAATGATAATATGTGTAATATGTGTATCAATATGTCTCATATAATATGCGCATTAATATGTGTAGGCTTATCTAGGCCTATGTATTAACATATTGTGCTGGCTGTGTAAA
This sequence comes from Brachyptera risi, assembly GCA_964007535.1. NCBI lineage: Eukaryota > Metazoa > Arthropoda > Insecta > Plecoptera > Taeniopterygidae > Brachyptera > Brachyptera risi. The sequence goes on from OZ023337.1 coordinate 29,955,597, forward strand.
ATGAGTAATATAGTGTGTTTATATATGTATTAATCTGAATTTGATTGTCAGCGCCGTACGTAACTCAGTTAACTAAGGCACCGCTTTAGAAACTGATGTCACCGTTGGGCGTGGTTTCGAGTCTTGCATAATTGACATGAGTTTTTGTACACGTCCTTTTGTTTTTTGTAAACACTTCACATTTTCATTATCACCTGCTCATTCGTACCCCCGTTTAACCTAGCTGTTGGTGGGGTCGTTAAAGGACATCACAACCCTGGAAGTAGATTTTAACTAACAAAGACAATATTTATTTCTCCAATTTTTTTGAGAAACTAGAAATCATCATCTCAATTTCAGAAATTATAATTAATCCATTTATTCTTCAGGACCCGGCTTTTTCTGAGTCGTGACGTAGACATTACTCGATTCTGTACATGTTTCTATACAGACTCGGTAATGCCTACGTCATGACTCATGGTCTCTGGAGGACAAAAAAAAAATGAATTCAATTTCGAAACTGAGATAATGATTCCTAGTTTTCTCTAAAATTAGGAAAATAAATATCGTCATTATTCGTGAATATCTAGTTTCAGGGTTGTGATGTCCTTTAAGGAAATAATCATCCTCATCAAAAGTAACTTTCAGCCCAGATCTTGGTTAACTGGGTTACTTGATCTTACGTGCCAATGATCTGTTACATCCGATGATTTGACTCACGGTTTAACTCGAAGCTCGTCGGTAAAAGAATTGAATGTTCTTTTGTCAGTTTTCTTGTCGTTATTTTGACAATGGTTTCAATAACAATGAGAATTATTCGTGCACGGCGAAGGTATCGGCCGCGCTGTCTTTGATATACTCACGTCATGTATAATCTGATTTTATTTCTTCTTATTCTTGTTTTTTCAGTGTTACATTATGGTTTGATGAAAGGAAAATGCCATATATGCATTGCTGGATAAAGGATGATAACAATACCTAACTGCCGGTTATCGTTACTTCAGACCTTGAACTGTGTTTTCAAAGAAATAGAATTGTGTTAATTAAGATAATTAAAGAATCAGATATAAAATTACCATTTGTTAACCGAGAGTATCCGCTAATCATCGGGTTAATCAACACATTTTTAATTCGTAAAGCCGGAGCTTAGTCGAATTGATAAACTGTTTATAAAATACGATACAATTTTAAATTCTGAAATATAATTCAGTAAAATTATGCCAAAATAAGCATTCAATCTTATATAGTTGGATTAGTATCCGCAACTACATTTTCGAAAATAGATCGAAAACAATCAATCGAAAATCAATCATATTCATGGCAGAAATATCTTGTTTTTCTTTGATCTTAAATTTTATACTTGAGACTTGAAACTCAAGTATAAAATTGATGAATTCATAAATTCGAAATATGAAATTTATATTCATAATTTAATTTATATTTAAATATATTCATAAAATATATTTATATTTAAGACTAGTGAACGGAATGATTACTCGTCATATGGTAAACGAACGAGAGTACAAATCACTCGATGACACGTCATAAAAAGAACACGGTCGAACTGTTAACAAATCAACAAGTCCATCGAAAGATTTCACCGTTTAACACTTGCTGTTGTCAATCCATATTATTATTATCATTGTTACAGTATTTTTATTGAGAAAGAAAGTTGACATCGCTAGTAAATTTTATTGTTTTATTTTGGTCAGCTGTATTTTTTTTTCATCTTGTTTCAAAACGTGTTACATTTTCATTCATTTCAACTTTCTGTAGTACTAAAAGCTATAATTAATTTTTATTTCATAAATAAATTCGCACTGTCTTTTTGTATCTCGTTGAGATATTTTCGAGATATTTTATAGCCAACTTGTTTGATGGTAATTAGACCGACCAGTAGTTAGTTATAGGATTTTAAACATTCAATTTAATTTTTTTTATTCGTTCTCAATTTGATATATATCATGAAAAAATTATCTAGTTATATATATTGTATCTTCGAATGACGTATTTAACGAACTGAAGATCTAGGTCCGAGAAAGAGAGAGAGAGAGAGAGAGAGAGAGAGAGAGAGAGAGAGAGAGAGAGAGAGAGAGAGAGAGAGAGAGAGAGAGAGAAGAGAGAGAGAGAGAGAGAGAGAGAGAGAGAGAGAGAGAGAGAAAGGTCTAAGGCCAGACTGAAATAATAGATAGAATTGATTTATATTCCAACTGAAATAAGATAATATACCCGATAAAATAAAGTAGGCCTATCGATAAAATTCTAGCAGTAATTTTGATTTGACGGCAATATTTCAATATTATACAGCGACTGTATCCCAACATATATCATATCATGAGACAGCAGCGTTGAGCTTGGTACCTTTGCGTTTTGATGACGACTATCGTTTTTTAGCAACCCCACCTATCGATAGGCTATTTGGGGGATGATAGATGAATGATGTTTATAATAACCCCCATATCTTATTTGAGACGACTTGAATTTCGCTCACTCGTACCCTCAAACCTTGATTGTTGGTGGGGTTATTAAATAGAGATACCAATCATCTGTTCAATTAATAGGCAACATGAATGAAATAATTACAGTGTTTAATACGTTAATCGCCAATTAAAAATCAGTGGATCTGTTTATTTAATCAATTTCCAATGAAAACATTCCTCAGAATATTAATGAAGATATATTCTATACCGAGACGCGTGGCCGAGTGGTTGAACCGTCATTCGGGAGACCGAGGTTCGATTCCCGCCATAGTAGACCGTCCTGACAGGGGTTTTTCGAGGTTTCCCTCTGTCGTTCAGGTTGATACTGGGATGGTTCCTAGCAACAGGCCACGACCGACTTCTCCCCACTTTCCAAAAACTACCTAATAAAATAACCTCTCATTTCATCATCCCATATATCATTCACTGACGCCAATAGATCGTAGTCATTAGCACAGTGCGTCGTTAAACCCAATACACATAAATAAGAATAAATGAACTGGTTCAGTCTAGTTCAAAACTAACTTAAATGTATTTTCTTTTCTTTTACAGATCACAGTGCTGTTCGTTAATCTACAATATCGGTCGACTATTTGGGAGGTCTTTGGTGACAACAAATGAGTGGGGGGGGGGATGACTTGACTCCAGTCTGCCACTGGTCTCATCACAAACAACTGAATCACGATCATTAACTTATCAACAAGTGAAATAAGTTTTGTTTTTACTTGTTTATATTTATAACGACTTGACGACAGACGGTCGCTGTACGAAAACATTACCGACTTGAAACCGCAAGATCATTCTATGAGATTAAAATCTGGAATAGTCTCATATATATATATATATATATATATATATATATATATATATATATATATATATATATATATATATATATATATATATATATATATATATATATATATGTATGTATATATATATATAATTATATATATATATATATATATATATATATATATATATATATATATATATATATATACATATATATATATATATTCAATATTCATATTGATATATATATATATATAATATATATATATATATATATATATATATATATATATATATATATATATATTCAATATTCATATTGATATATATATATATATATATATATATATATATATATATATATATATATATATATATATATACATATATATATATACATATATATATATATACATATATATATATATATATATATATATATATATATATATACCTATATATATATATATATATATATATATATATATATATATATATATATATATATATTTATATATATATATACATATATATATATATATATATATATATATATATATATATATATATAAATATATATTTACATATATATATATATATATATATATATATATATATATATATATATATATATATATATATATATATATATATAATCATTTTTTTATATATAATAATCACAATCAATTGAATATTCATATCGATGAACTCGCTGTAATCATGAATTTTCATCGCCTTTAAAAGATGTAGTCGTGTTTCTATAATTGTGAATCTGGTGCTGAAAAATCATTTCCCATCAAAATGCCATGGATATCCTCATGTGTTGGTGATTTATATATTTTTTTTATGTTGGTAGACGACCCTCTTTTGTCTTCAAACGTATTGAAGCAATTTCAGTACGATAGATTCAAATAGATAATGACACTATTATACGGTAATATATTTTATTGGCAGTAAAAATGTCAATCCGAGGTCAGATTTACTTCTCGATTACGTTGACAACTTTACAGTTATAAAAATGTCCAGTCATACTATATACTTCAGTTTATATCACAATAGGGGGAATTCATAAAAATTGCAATTCGTTTTAATATCCAAACAAGTCAGTAAGGCGTTTACCGAAGATAAAAACCAGACGTCTTTGAACATGGCAAAACGGGCGCGTCTCTGTGATTTAAGTGGAACATTGTTTTTAATCACAAAAGTTGGTATGGAATGTTCATTTTTTTTCAGGATAAATATGTAAATAGAACAGGATTACGGGTGATACTGAATAGTTTTACCATTTTTTTTCCATCTCGACTGGTTTTTGATAACATTTTACCAATAAATTTAAGTGTATTCTGTACTTAGTCAACCCCTCCCGAGTCATTTAATTTATTACCATCCTTGGTTCAGAATAAAACTATGATATCTATACTCATGATATAGCATACAGGATATCATAATGTTATAATTTCTGCTATATATAAGATGTACAAATGCAAAATAACATTCGCTGTTTTGACGCACCTCCATTATAACAATCAACATCAGATATCATAATAAATAAAATTAAATAATTTCAATTTGAAACAAGAATTACAAAAGTAATTTCACAGTCATTCACATATACTTGTATCCACGAAAGAAGGAGGTCGTCAACAATACAAACACAAATATCATCATTATATTTGTGTAGAGGTTGGTATTTTTAGAGTCAATGTTTTCACAGAGATTTCAGCTGATAAACTCGACTACATCTTTTGCAAGCGTTAAGGAAAACTCACTAACAATATAACATTTTCAGATTCAATATAATATATCAACGATCGCTGTGACTTTTCGGATGAACACAATTTGGTGAAACTGATTCATCTAGTATTCAGAGAAGTATCTTATAAAATAATGACGATCCATAATAAACACTCGCAATGTCTTAACTGTAATTCATATGTAACGGTACTCTGTGAGATTAAATTCCTCGGGAAAAATATCGAGTGTTACTGTTACATACGAGTGATCTTTCCACCTTTGTAATCATAAAATTTGACTCATTAGAATTCTCGACAAAATATATTGTCTCCATCTTTTGATGTATTTGTTGATTTTTATCTTGCAGGGTTCAAGTTTTATCATCATTCATATCTGTGAAATGCCCCTGGTGGAAACTTTCTGCCCTATAGAGACTGAAGACGCCTTAAGAGGAGTCCACGGGAGTCGATTTATCGAATATTAGTTTCTTGGTGATGACTTTTGAACGGTATGAGATATCAGAATTCTAATACGCGAGAAACACAGACAATTATAATAGCTTCAAGATGACCTGAGTTATATTCATTTGAATCATGTCGCATAACTGTCAAGCGTCGACAGCTGAAAAATGTGTTTTTTCAGCTATCGAATCTTGACGGTTATGCGACATGACTTGAATACTCATAACTTATATAATCTTGAAGCTATTATAATTATCTGTGTTTCTAGCGTATTAGAATTCTGATATCTCATACCGTTCAGAAGTCATCACCAAGAAACTAATATTCGATAAATCGACTCTCGTGGACTCTTAAGCTCATGCGCGTTTCTTCACAATTACCAAAGTTTTCACAATTATTAAGTTGGTAGAAGACCGCCTCCTTGCGTGAAAACGAGTGTAGACTCACAGCTGAATGTAAAATGTAAGAAGATGATGAATCGCGTTTAACAAAAACATTCAGATTGGGTTTCCAAATATTATTAAGTTATTAATCCAACGACAGACTCAATTTCTATACAATTTAGAAAGCTCTTAAGATAAATATACCATACTTTGTTTTACTTTGTTTGTCTGTAACATCTGTAATTAATCACATTACAATGAGATGGCAACTGTAATAGCGAGAAAGAGAGAGAGAGAGAGAGAGAAAGAGAGAGAGAGAGAGAGAGAGAGAGAGAGAGAGAGAGAGAGAGAGAGAGAGAGAGGAATAGAGAGACATAAAGAGAGACAGAGAGAGATTTCCTAATGGACGATCAGCAAAACAAAGTGTATATTAGATTAACAATGGAGCGGGTTACAACTATAAGGATTGGCATCGTTCTGATATAAAATACTCAGTTTGGGTGATGGTTTTCTGATGGTCACCATGGTCACCAAACTTATGATCACCCACACTATATGATTCACTGCCATCTAGATGTTTGTTACACTTTTGTGCTATTGCACCATTGAAACTGTTAATGATTAAAATTCTATTTGTATTGTTAATTTATAAGTAATATTATTTTTTTAGGGAAACCACCATGTAAGCTCGATTGCTACTGACCAAGATGCATTGAGGGTTGCGTTGGTTTGCCGGTTCTTCATGGTGGCTTCACTCAACTCTGAATCTCGTTCTATTTCCTCAGCACTTTTCTTAGAAATACCGATCGCTTTTCTATACATAGTATTGTTTTGTAGAAACTTGATTTTATGCCTTCTATTTACCTCAAATATTTGCAACTAAGATTCGGTGGAAGTAAACAAACGTGCCAGGCTTATGAAAAAGGATATTTACTGGTGATGCAATTGAATAAAATATGAATACTCATTTGTTTGGGGCATGCGGAGTTTTCACACGATTTCGTTTACATGTATAAATTGTTCACATGTAAGTTACTTGCGATAAAACAAGCGTTATTATGAATTACTTCACTATAATTTCAAGTATAATGCACCATTCAACTATCTTCACTCCATTCAATTAATTCAAATATTAAATATTAATATTTATAAATATTAATTTCAATACAATCAGGTATCACAGTTCAGCAACTACACATTTATATACTTTTGATCATTTTATAATCAATTCATGTCTAAATTTACTTTATGCCAATTACCCCAGCACAAGATAGGATGTATACCCTCTAATCTAATGGGGTATAAACAGCAATGTTTAACATTGATAAATTTCAACTTGACTCAATAAAGAAATGTTAAAAAAAAATTCAAGTATAATGTACTCCGTTTTATCTCCGTTTTACTAATCCTCGTTTTAAAATCTCCGTTTTACTTCATAAGATACTGTTTTAGACTACTGAGCAAACGTGAGCCTCATTTTGCGTGTATTTGTTGACAAAATTAGTTCCTTTTATCACTACTAGATTACTCACGATCGGTATTACCATAGATTTGGTCGGTGAATTGGTGCATATTTTTGACATGAATGCAGGAAAAGGGGGTCAAGACACCATATCAAGGCAAACCGACGCAACCCTCAATGCATCTTTTACTCCTAACCAACCATTAATAATTGTTTCTACATAGAATGACGACAGGTGGTTTTCATACAGTGTTTTGCATGCAACAGTTGGTGTCTGTTTACGAAACGTGATCAACTAACTTGTCAACACCTTGTGAAGGTTCCGATCGACCGTCTCCTCTAAAGCACACCGATAACACGCGGGTGTTTCGCACCTTGATCTCTCGTCCATACATGAACTAGAGAGATTGGCGCATTGCTTCTAATTGGATAGACTAATTACTTTTTAATTATCAGTTATGCAAAAAATTGTGATTAAGATATTGCAATATACCAGCGCTAAAATGATTTACTATATAGGCCTACATACAAAAACTTTTGCTTAGCTTAGCTCAGCACTAGCTTGTAGACGTCAGCTAGGTTAATTTCTTTGTCTCACATATTTCCTATTGATAATTGATACAATCAAATATATATATATATATATATATATATATATATATATATATATATATATATATATATATATATATATATATATATGAATATATATATATATTTACATATATATATATTTATATAGGACTAATTATATATGCTGAAAATATACGATTGTTGCAAATCTAGAAAATTTCATCTTTATTTTTTCACTCATCGTTATCGAATTATTTTCGAAATAGGTTTATGGTGGGTTTTCAGTTTTCACAATGATTTTACTTTACAAACATTCATTCAAATATTGCTTCTTTGACTCACTTTAACTCGGCGTTCCAGCATGGTGACTTTATCGCGTAGCGCTTCGGTTTTGCCTTCGGCTTCTTCCGACGTTGTTCGTAGCACGTCGATGTCCACGTAGTTTTTCTCCCACCTCGTCAGCTCCGCCATTACTTTGCCAGCCGATTCGGGATCGGAGGGCAGTACCTGGAATCAGGGAATGACGAGGGAATTTTAGAAATTACAATTAAAGTAAACACACAGATCCAAATTCCATTCCTTCATTCAATAATATTTAAGTGGCTATTCGACATGAAAAGTAATCACAAAATACCCTTCTTGAATGCAATATGGCGACGAAAGGTTACAAAAATCAATCAACAATGCAACATTTCAATAAACATCATTGTGGAGATGTGCGCATGCTTCATTCTATGTCTGTTCACTAGTTCCACTTTATAACAATAACAGCGTACCTGTAACTTTTTCTGTCAAATAGGGCTTTTCATTATGGGGAATTTTCAGAATTCTACAACTCACAGCCTTCTTTACTAACAATGGACGACTGTCAAGTGACGTCACCCATTGTTGAAAGAGACAGACAATAATGTCCACTAGTTGGAATTGACCGATCAGAATGTTTGGTAGTCGACCAGTTCGCTCTGTTGCTATGGTAACGATTATTTGTCATTTGTTACGAGACAGAAGCCTATAACCTAATTGTTGAAAAGAGATATTCCAAAATTATACAAAGTTGAGAATCACGAATTTTGAACGAACAAAAACACGATAAACGTAAAAAAGTTTATTTTCTTCATGCAATGTTTTTCAGCAATATCGAAATCTTGAGAATCGTTGTTGCCCAATCAGGGCTAAGGACAAATCGACAAGACCTTTTAGAAGTGCCCTCTTGGTTGTTTATAGATTTCGTGGCAATCGCATTTGTCACCACAATGTGGGGAGTACATGTCGTATTTATTCTATCATATAACAAAATCCAGATTGTCAATTTATATATATATATATATATATATATATATATATATATATATATATATATATATATATATATATATACATATATATATATATTTATGTATATTCGTTATTTATTGAGTAGTTTGTCTGTATTATGAGATCTGAAACATGGATCAAAGTTTACTCTAGGTCACTCGCATAAAGCAATGTTGGGGTCTACACAAGAGGTGGAAGGTAGACACAGAAATGAGCGGCGGACGGAGCTCATTTCATGGCAAGCTGTGACAATACTTGCCATACACTTGCCATGCATTGCCATACACTTGCCATACATTGCCATAATGTGATGCAGACAGAGACTAGATATTTGTGCGTCGATGAATGAGCTCGGTAATGAAGTTACACTTAACGGACTCCCTAATTCTTGAGAAAATGTTCATTTTAATCATTCCATCATTGGTGGGGGCGTATTAAGAAAACATTATTCTTTCATGAATTGATCACGAGATTCAGACCTGATTCATAGCGGCACGGTTGCACCTACCAAACGGTTTCTTCCGTTCCGGTAATTCGCGTGAACTAAACAAAACCTTTCCGTAAATTCATGACCATGGTTCATGTGACTCATCGGTACGGAAAAAAGCCGTGAAATCGTGTTACTATATGAATCAATATTTACACATAACTAATAATTATTTTTACCGGCTCATTATTGAATCAAACAATTAAACGCGCTCGTAAAATTTCACTTTCATTTGCATATATTTATTATTAATTTTAGATTTTTTCTCCCATTATAGACCTATTAATCTCATGGAATTGCATGGAATTAGTTTATTTGAATACTTTAGTTGAGAATATCCAACGCATATATTTAACGAATACACTGAACTGAAAATATGTTGGAATTTATAGTATAGGCTTCTGTCAAGTAACAAATGACAAACAATAGTCACCATAGCAATACAGCGAACTGGTGGACTACCAAACATTCTGATTGGTCAATTCCAACTGGTGGACATTGTTGTCTGTCTCTTGCAACAATGAGTGACGTCACTTGACAGAAGTCTATACAAATTTGAAGTAATGGTGGTGTTCAATATTTTCATCTTTCAAGATTGATTTTTTTTTCGATTTTCATTCACGAATTAACGTCAATGCTTATACAGAACACGAAGATATCTGGGTCAGTCTACCAAAACCCAACTTATTCAAATCAACTTTACAGAAATAAAGCAAACTGGCTATAAAATGAAACAAAATTGGTTATTTTATTCCAAACAGCTCAAAGCAATTCCTGACAGACACTCCCACGAATCGTTGCATAAATTATATTATCTCAAAAAACTTCGTGTCTTTCGAAGGAGAAATTCATGATTCAACTTCCAAAAACGTTTACCCTGTGGAAGTATTTAAACTATTATACAATATGCCAACAATTATGTATTATTCCAGACTCATCCAGAGGCTATTAGTTAATTGTTGTGCAATTACTGGAGACAAACGAGTGATTACACAAGATGAATAACATGTTTTATTATTGAAATATCGAAATCCTAATTTCTTTCACTTTTCAATGGAATGTTGTTATGGTTCAGGTTAGGTTGGAAACCTAAACCCAAGTATATATATATATATATATATATATATATATATATATATATATATATATATATATATATATATATATATGTATATATATCTATATATATATATATATATATATATATATATATATCTATATATATATATATAAATATATATATATATATATAAATATATATATATATATATATATATATATGTTTATATTTATATATATATATATATATATATATATATATATATATATATATATATATATATATATATATATATATATATATATATATATATATATATATATATATATATATATATATATATATATATATAAATATATATGAATATATATATATATATATATATATATATATATATATATTTATATTTATATATATATATATATATATATATATATATATATAAATATATATGAATATATATATATATATATATATATATATATATATATATATAAATATATATGAATATATATATATATATATATATATATATATATATATATATAAATATATATGAATATATATATATATATATATATATATATATATATATATATATATATATATATATATATATATATAAATATATATGAATATATATATATATATATATATATATATATATATATATATATATATATATATATATATATATATGTGTGTGTGTGTGTGTGTGTGTGTGTGAGAAAAGTATTTCTGTATAATCGGATTCTTGCTTGAAACCTCACGATCCAGCCGATCCCTAATGGCATGTGGATATTTATTCATATGTCGTAAATACGAGCTTGGAAGAAACATCAAAACACGTTTTTATTACACACATTATATTATTATGTCTATATAGTATTCAAGATTTGAAATATTATACAGAAAACCTGTGAAAATTCTCACGGAAAAATACGTTTGTATTCGAATCTCTATTCAATGCGTGATACTAGTTGTGTATACCGCAATACGCAAGACTAGACAGCTGAACAGACAGACAGAAGACAGACAGAAAGACGGACAGAAAGAAGAAAGACAGACAGACAGAAGTAAGACAGACAGACAATTGACTTGCTACGTATACAAGATACATTTCCCGTATTGAATACTCGTAGGCCTATTGGTTTGGTCCGTTTACATGGATAAGTTTGCCATCAAATTTGTCGATTTCAATTATTGAGTTCAGGTGATTCAACTGTCTGAATGATAATATCGAATTATATAATTGAAAGAAAGTATTGAGTGTTTGGTACTTTGATTCAATTACGATTCACTTTAATTTTGAATAACTTGGTTCTTGATTTACAATTACAATGCATACCATACACTGTTCAATAATAAATATGATAATGATGATAATAATAATAGTGAATATAATAACGAATACAATATTATTGATCCTAATAATGATGCAATTAAGTATTTAAGAATATTAGTAAAGTAATGTCATTCACTTCATTCTGTTAGTGATACGAAATTTGAATAATATTATGGATGAAATTTCCGTTCAGGATACGTTCAAATTCCATCAGAAATTGAAATGAATTGACTTCAATCGAAGTGTGACCGAATAACAGCATTTAAATCACGGCCAGTCTCGATCATCCACATCCTACCCAACTGTAGTCAATTCGATATTTGTAGAAACAGTTTCACAATCTCACTATCTCATAAAAAGTGCTATCAAATCCAACCGTTTCAGTCATTTTCAAGTATATACGTATTACGTACCACGTTGTAGTGATACCAAGTTCTTTTGCCATAATATAAAGAAGGTGACTCAACTCTCATACTGATAAAATGGCCGGTATTTGTGGTTTCTTGCGGTCATTTCAGAGCCAAGGGTCTCGAATGCCTGTCACGATTTAGCGGATTCCCTCGTAAACTAGATGTAAATAAGAGTGGCTACGGTACCGGTGACATTGTTCAACTCACAATTTCTATAATTATCGTAATCTACTGGGCCGTGTTTAACATTGTTGAGCATTGTTGTCTTATGTAGTTCGATATAAAAGCGATAGTTGCGCTACAGGCAATCGGGACCCTGGACTCAGATTCTGACCCCGGAAATATTTCACTTTCAAGACTCGAGTTGGGTCACTTTCTTTATATTATGATAAAATAGGTTGGTATCACTACATCGTGTATACGTAATGAATCGGAACTCAAATACCGTATTCAATACAAACAATCTCTCTTGTATACGGGGTGAATATATAGGAATTCCAGACGGACAGATGATTTGAGATTCTACAATTATATATCCCACGCATTTTACGTCTGTTAGGTAACAAAACGAAAGGCTACAAAATGCGTCAGGCTATGGGTCAGTGGAGAGTGGTTTGATCAAATAAGGTGAATTGGCAATTAGACGAGAAATGGCCGACACTTTCGCACTTGAACCCTGAAGGGATGAATAAATTGAATACTTTAGTGTACTTATTGTTATATGACATGGTAATATAATATTATACAGACACCAATTAGTCAAAGTGATAGTTTCAAAATGGTCCTTATTGGAGTGAGTGTACAAATAATTGATGTATAATTGAGTTTGCAACCCTCGGTAGCTCGGTCAGCTGAGGCACCGCTTCAGAAACTTAAGTTACCGTTGGGCGTGGGTTCGAGTCCCGCATAAGGCATGGGTTTTTGTAAACGTCCTTTCACTTATCATTACTTCATCATTTCATTATCATCCGCTCATTCGTACCCCCGTATAGCATAGCTGTTGGTGGGGTCGTTAAGCAAACAATAATAATCTATAATTGAGTTTGATTATACTTTTTTCTTGCGGTGGTTATATGAATCATCCTTGTGGTGGCTCGTCCGAACGATCGTAACTAGTGGTGATTGAAATTCCAACTGTATTGTCAATCAGATTATTGTGATCCTCAAAGTTTCCTTGTTTTCTTGGAGGAGGATTGGTTTCTTCATCAAGTCAAGTTGAAATACATGAATGTTATACATTGTTGTTTATACCTCAATAAGATTAGGGGGTGAATCTCATCTTGTACTGGTTTCTCCTACTTTGTACGAGATATCATCGTCAAAGAAGCCTATAAAGAGACAGAAGAAATTCTGCTTGATATAATTACGTGACTACGCATATTCGCACTCCTGTTTTCATGCATGAAAAGGTTATGGAGTATATAATTTCAACTAACATCGGCGTACTGCAATAAAGACACAACTAGTGTAGTTTGTACCTCAGTAACAGCATATTTAATTTAATTTATTCATTCATTTAAAACTCTTGCAATTGCACATGAGTGCGCGGTGGCAAGTTCCCTAGCTATCCCCATCCCACCGCCTCCCTAACCCTCTGACGGGATAACTCTAACCCCATTTCATCCCTCTATTACATACATATATATAGGCTATGTATATTCATATATATTTATATATATATGTATATATATATATATATTTATTTATATATATATATATATATATATATATATATATATATATATATATATATATATATATATATATATTGAATAAATATATATAAATATATATATATATATATATATTCATATATATATATATATATATATATATATATATATTCATATATAAATATATATGTATATATATATATATATATATATATATATATATATATATATATATATATATATATATATATATATATATATATATATATATATGTAATGTATATATATATATATATATATATATATATATATATATATATATATATATATATATATATATATATATATATATAAATATATATATATATATATATATAAATATGGTTGGGATATCCATCGTTACGATAGCTACATAATCCAAGCTGCGACTCACCTTCTGCAAGGCGTACGCCTGAAATCCAGCTTGTTCCAGCTCGGCCTGGATGTAAATCTTGCTCTGCGGCCCTGGAGCCGTCTCCAGGAACGTGTTCAGGAAGTTGATGCCAGCCGCCTGGAGTTCGGGACATCCGCCCGCCGAGCTGAGCATGCCGACGAGGAACCGGAACCGAACCGGTTCGCCGAACCGTAATCGCAGCGTGGACAGAGCTTCGGAGACGGCACCGTGACCGTTGCCGGGTGGCTCGCACGCTTTCGTCAGTAACTGGAAGAAGGAAGAGATAATCACATTATTGTTTTTAGATGAGCGTAAGTGAAGACTCCATTCCACTTTTATGGGGCTTTGTCTGTGTTTTTTTGTTTGTTTGTTTGTTTGTGGGCACTGCACAGGTCGCAGGGGTTGACTGACCAACATGACACATTTTTTTGTACAAGCAAACTCATCCAACTTGGTACTGTATAGTTTTTGGAATGGATTGGTTGGACCGATTTTGAGAAATATCATCTCAAAGTTTCCAAAAACCCTTATAAGATCAGGCTGGGCAAGAAAATTTGAGAAATCAATTCTCTCCCCCAAAAAATGTGTATACACATGAATGATACACCCATTTTGTATGTAATTCGAATCAGTCGTTTTGAAGAAAAAAATCAGTCAATTGTTTTCATTCATCAAATATATAGAAATAATAGCAGAATTATTTTGCCCAGATTCACTGCTTTCTAGATTCGATATTCGCCCAACAATAGAGTACTTTTCATATGCGTCACTGTGCATAGAGTCCCAGAGTGGATAAAGTAGCAAAGGTAGAACTACTTTGACGACGTTTATATACCTTATTCAGATATCTTGCTCATCTTACAACGCATATGCTGCGTTTGGCTAGTTCAATTGAATTTTGTCGCACATTTTATCACATACAACAAACACTTCATGCAATGGTCACATAAATATTTGAGCTCCCAGTGAGATTACCTCGTAGGGGAGTAAATGAAAATTGAGTAACCATTATGTATTTGTGTCTTCTGAGAAATGAAGTAAATTAAGTTATTTCGAATGGTACTGAACGATCGCAACGATAGGTCTAGGTCATATGGGGGTACGAATGAGCGATTTTTTTCTTTTTATATATATTGGGTTCTAACGACGTACTATGCTGATGGCTACGATCTATTGGCGTCGGTGGATGATGAATGAGATAATGGGATGATGAGATGAAAGGTTATTTTAATAGGTGTTTTGGATAGTGAGAAGGAGTCGGTCGTGGCCTGCTGTTAAGGAACCATCCCAGTATCGACCTGAACGACAGAGGGAAGCCACGAAAAACCCCTGTCAGGATGGTCGACCATGGCGGGAATCGAACCCCGGTCTCCCGAATGGCTGTTCAGTTGTTGAAAGAAAAAAACCCATGACTATAATGCGAGATTCGAACTCATGCCCGACTTGACTTTATATTATCTAAAGTAGTGTCATAGTGGAATGAACCACGTTGTGTAGGGGGTGGGGGGTGGGGGTGGGGGTTGGCTCCATAATAAGTAATATTCAGATCCTAAAAGAATCAATATATTAGGCTATTGAGTATTAAGAATACTATTATTATTGAACAAAAACACTGACAAAAACTGACGTTTTGATTGGCAGAGTTGTCTACGAATTGTCCAAGTTTTTGTCTATAGGTATGTAAAGAACATCTGTCCAATTGATTGAAAAAACTTCATTCCTCGACACCGAATCTGATACAAATCAAGTGCAATCTTTTCATACGTCACGTTCAAACATTTTATTTCTCAACAAAAAATCACATCATTCATTGGTCTTTTTATAAATATATAATATATAATGTTTATTAAAAGGACCAACTCATTATTTTCTTGTTTGTTTCCAATTAATGCGATAAATCGTGCGGAAAATCCTCTGCAAAACGTGGAAACTTAATTCCGTGAAAATGAACAAAAAGCACTGCACCTGGAGTCGAAAGAATGAAACCATATGGTGTTGAGATCTTTTGTTGCAATGTGTAACGATCATGTATCAATCAACTCGGTAATTTTTTTTTTTTTACAACAATGATGAAAACAAATTCGGTTAGTTTTACTGGCAGGTTTACGTGTTAGTAGAATAATGAGAGCGAAAAGATGTGTCTATAGAATAGGTCGAGTGGTTCGAATCTTGGTTGAGTGACTACGACTTTTCTTCAATCACAAACTACATCGAGGATATTATATTTTTTTGAAACCTTCTTTTTTGAAAAACCAAACACCAAAATTATAATTATATTTCTGAGCAATTCTACAATTCACATTTAGAATGGCAGTTCTACGAATTTAACTGTAGCGATTGGTAGAATATATCAGATTTGAGAAGTAACATAATTTTGGGCTCCAAAATAGTAGGATCCAAATTGTAGGATCGTTAGACTAACAGCAATAAATTTGATATAATGATTCCATCACAGTCACTGTCACAAGTAACTCCCTAATATGAACCCGGCTTTACATATATATTTATGTATTCATTTGAATATTTATTTACATCGTGTTTAACGACGCACTCTACTCATGCTTACGATCTATTGGCGTCGGTGAATGATGCATGAGATGATGGGATGATGACACGAAAGGTTATTCTATTATGTGTATTTGGATAGTGGGAATGAGTCGGTCGTGGCCTGTTGTTAAGGAACAATCCCAGTATTATTGTCCTGAACGACAGAGGGAAACTACGAAAAACCTCTGTCAGGATGGTCGACCATGGCAGGAATCAAACCCCGGTCTCCTGAATGACGGTTCAGTGTGTTACCTCTCGGCCACACATCGTAGTATTCAATTCATTATATCTCTTGTATGGATACAAATATGTAATTGACGACTCGCAGTCTCCGCCCCCTTGACGCCACAAATCATACCGTCCAATCAACAGGGCTATTAGAACTGTAGTGAAATTCAAATATCCAATCGGGGTATCTTCAAATGACTTCAAATGATATAGATCCAACTGACCTACTGATGAAGCCACGCCTATTTCGAGTCGTCAATTGAAAACAGACTTTCATTATAACATTATTTTTAGTAGTTCCAGAAATTACCTCCAGAGCGATGACTCGACTCTTGCTGACATTGCTCATGATGCACACTGCCAGTGTGAACAATCCAGCCGGCGTCGCCGACAGCCTGCGCCCGGCGTCTGCGCATCTCAGACAGTGCTTCAGGCAGAGCAGGCACGAGAACTCGTCTAGCAGCGCCCGCCGTAGCACAGGGGGCGGACACCGAACTTGCTGGGACGCTTGGCTGAGCTGGACAGACCTGAGCAGCTCCAGTAGGAGGGTGACGCCGTCGAGAGGGTCGCCGATAAACTCCTGGACGAAGCTGGAAGAGAGAGAGTTGGGTTTAGTTAGAATGTTATGTGGTATAGAGATCGTTGTGGTATATCAGGGATCAGGGAGGAAGAGATGTAACAATTCTTTTTTCTTTC
>OZ023337.1:29983656-30001156 GCA_964007535.1 Brachyptera risi
ATTCCCACCTAATTAAGCCTCTTTGATTGAATGTTATTTTTCGGGACATTTGTGGGTGGATCAATCCATAACCAACATTTATAATTCAATTGGTTTATTCGATTTTGAAAGTTTTCTGATGGTCACCAAGCGCATATAGAATCACCTAAACTTTATGATTCACTGCCATCTAGATGTTTCTTTTCACCCTTTCTCGAACTTACCATCCATCCTTCTCATTTCTTTTATTCATATTCAAATTATGGAAAGTATAATAAATATGTAATATTATAATATGTATGAATATGTATATATATACATATATATATATATATATATATATATATATATATATATATATATATATATATATATATATATATATATATAAATAAATATGTAATAATAGTATGGAAGATATCAACATTCGTGTGTTTATACTGAAAGACTTTTATCTACGGCGAAAAATTATGGTCACAGACAGCGCAGTCCTGGTGCTGAAGTTCATTAGTTTTAAATAATCAAAATGGGGTGCTAAGATCGCCCTTGTGGTGCCCCGTCCAAACGATCCTATCTTTCATCCATAGCCTCAATTGGGGAACAATGATTTTGTATCAAGTTTCGATGTTATTGAAAAAAAAAAAAAAACATATTGGATTCAACGACTCAATGTACTGATGACTGAGATCTACTGGCGTCGTTCAATGATATATGAGATGGTGAAATGTTTCTGGATAGTGGGAAGGAGTCGGTTGTAGCCTGTTGTTAAGGAACTATCCCAGCAGTATGAACCTAAACAACAGAGGTAAACCACAAAAAAAAAAACATCAAGATGGTTGACCATTGCGAGAATCGAATCCCGGTCTCCTGAATGACGGTTCAGCGCGCTATAGCCACTTGACCACTCGTATCTAATTCACTTCACTGAATGAATTGCATGATTTCCACAATAACAGCAGAGATTTAATGGATAAAAGTCACTAATCCATGACCATATCGAGAAAACACTATCATTAAAAATGGCTCATGACCACTGGCATAAGCTTCCTCGATACTCACACTCGATTCTGATTGTTGTGTGGCAGTCACGGCATTCTAGATCTTTGCTTTACTTTTGTCCGAGTTCACATGGTTACCATAACGCCCTGCGGCTGTGTGAGTGTGTCTGTGTGTGTCTGTGTGTGTCTGTGTGAGTGTGTTGGTGTGGTTTTGTCCGAAGCGATTTCTCAACTTCGTTCGGTAATGATCTTATTGTTGTGATTGAACCACAGGACTTATTTGGTGGCTTGGAGAAAAGTTGGTTTCAACGCCACTGTGATGGGGTGTAGGGGTATACAATACAACTGAAATTGTGGATTCAACTTGGGCTCAGCTTTATTTATTTATATTGGGTTTAACCCATCTTGATGCTCTGCACAATTATCTATGATCTACGTACTTTCGTCACAGTTTTTAATTTCACGATGCTTGAAAATATTTGGCGTTTTCTAATATCTCAGACTGAACTTTTAATTCTTCATCCGAACCGGCTCCTCCACCAAAAACAATTTTGAAATACACTTCATAATTTTTTTTATTATTATTCAAACGGATTGAACACTATCGGCTTAGCCCTTATAGCCATTGGGGGTCTAGCGCTTGCTCAAAGTCCTGTATTGGCGCATTTTGTCCTGTTTTTACCGTCTCCTGGACTAACCTGTCCTGTTTTAACCGTCCCCTGTGAGATGTAGAGTCCATGGGAGTCGATTTAGCGAGATATCAGTTTTTTGATGATAACTTTTGAACGGTGTGAGATATCGAAATTCTAATACGCGAGAAACACAGATAATTATAATAGTTTAAGATAATATAAGTTATAACTATTAAAGTCATGTCGCGTAACTGTCAAGCGTCGACAGCTAAAAAATGTTATTTTAGCTGTCGACGCTTGACAGTTATGAAACGTGACTTTTATAGTCATAATTTATTTAATCTTGAAGCCATTATAATTATCTGTGTTTCTCGCGTATTAGAATTTTGATATCTCACACCGTTCAAAAGTTATCATCAAAAAACTGATATTTCGCTAAATCGACTCCCGTGGACTCTTAACCCCCACCTCCAGCTGTCCACCCCTGATGATCAGATTAGTCTTAGTAGAGAAGATGGCAGAACGCATTAGACGGGTCAGGGGAGGGGGGAGGGGAGGGGAGGGGGGAGGGGGGAGGGAGGAGGGGGGGGAGGGAACTAGTTTCTATGAGAAGAAGAAAGAGAGTGATTGTGGGATAAGAATAGACGAATGGACAACACCCCGAAGCGTGGTGCATATAACTTTCCAAATCCATTAACAGTCATCACACACACACACACACTCGCGTGAAGTTCATTACCTATCTTCACAACGTCTCGGAGTTAGTGAGGAATTGGAGCGATCGCCGAATCATCAATGAATATTCTATGCTCATGATTTAGTGCCAATAAGAAACACGATGCCACCCTCGGTAGCTCGGTCAGCTGAGGCACTGCTTTAGAAACTGAAGTCACCATTTGGCGTGGGCTATAGAATCCCGCATAAAGCTTGGGATGTTCTTCACTTGTCATCACCTCATGGTTTCAATATGATCTGTTCATTCGTACCCCCGTATAACCTAGCTCTCGGTGGGGTTTCTAGCAAGCAATAATCGAAATGCAATTCATCCACAGAGAGTTAATTCATGCAGATTTCACTGCATTACAATATTATATTGATTTGCATTATATTGATTTTAATTGCAGATACAATTCATTCAAGTAGATTCGGCTCTTTTTTTATTTCCAGTGCATGTATTTAGACCATTTTTATTGCAATTTAGTGTAGGCCTCGATGTAGGCCTATGCATTTTTGATAATTTACAATTTCACAATTTTCTTCTATCTTCTTTTCACAATTTCTCTTTGCTTAAAAAATTCTCTTCCACATCGTATGAAATGTATTAAAAAAAATAGTTCATTCAAATCAACAATCAAAAGCACTCTTATCAAACGCTTTCTACACAGTTGAGGACTATCTTGATTTTATCAAACCCACTCAATAAATTTAGTAAGGTTTCAAATAATTTGATATTCATTTCAAAAATATATATGATAGAAGCTGAAGTTCGTATAACAGAATAAAAATCACTATGATATTTCCTTCTTTTCTCGGGAAAGTATCGATAGTGCACAAAATTATTTTTCTCATTTGTTAGTAACTTATTTCATTTTTTTTTTTTCAACATCAAAACTTGATACAAAATCATTGTTCCCCAATTAAGGCTATGGATGAAAGATAGGATCGTTTGGACAGGGCACCACAAGGGTGATATTACCACTTATATATGTATATATATATATATATATATATATATATATATATATATATATATATATATATATATACATATATATATATATATATATATATATATATATATATATATATATATATATATATATATATATATATATATATATATATATATATATATATATATATATATATATATATATATATATATATGTATATATATATGTATATATATATATATATATATATATATATATATATATATATATATATATATATATATAAATATATATATATATATATAATGACTGATGTAAAGTAATTACTATCCATTTACTAATTTTTATACTATTGACAAAGTGTATTATTTTTACTGCTTCAACATTTCAATTTCAATATCAATACACTTATTGATGTAATGAATAAACATCATCACTATTATTATCCTCACTCATCACCGAGTAATAAATGAACTAGATCGTTTTTCTCCGGTCTGTCGATACACAATGCACATACACAATAATCACGGTTCACACGAGACTCACGCGTAACTCAATAAACCGGTTAATACATTAATAATACATTAATCAACAGGTACGACTGTGAGCGCATTAATAAACATGAGCGAGGGGAGGGGGTGGGGGGATAATAACATACGCTTCTCTTGCTTCTACACACGCGATCAACGTGCAATAATGACCCAAGTCGAGTGCAATGTAACTGAATGTAACTTTTTTTTTTTTAATAACGTCGAAATTTGATACAAAATCATTGTTCCCCTATTAAGGCTGTGGATGAAATATAGGATCGTTTGGACGGGGCACCACAAGGGCGATCTTGCCATCCCATTTTAATTATTTGAGACCAATTAACTTCAATAAAAGGACTGCGCTGTCGGTGACCATAAATTTCCGCAGCAGATAACAGTCTTATTTTCGAAAGGTTTTCGAAATACTAGAGTTCAATTTTATCCCAACACAGGTGGAATTATCACTGGAATGTAACAGTAACACTCGATATTTTTGACATCATTTTTACCTTACAGCGTTCCATTACATACAAATAACACGTAACATATTGTGAATGTATATTATGGATTGACAATATTCTAGAAGATCGATGTGACGCGGTTTCACTACAATATATTCATCCGGAAAGTCACTGCGATCGTTCATATGTTATGTTGACACTGAACTATCACACTGATCATAACTATTAATCAGTCCTACACCATAGTCTTGAAAATATTTTTTTTTCAAATGATGGTTATAATAACCCCACCAACAGCTAGATTATATGGGGGTACGAATATACATGTGACAATAAAATGATATAAGCGAAATAACATTTCCAAAAACCTTATACGAAACTCGAACCAACGCCCAATCGTAACTTCAGCAACGAGGTATCTGATTGAGCTACGGATGACCCTCAAAATAACATGGAAAATGCATCATATCGACTTAGAGCCCTCTTGCTCGCAGTGTCTCATACGTACAATGCGTATATGCAAGATACGTTTGTTGAACCGAAAGGAATGTTTATGATTTATTATCGCCATGTACAAGCCTTGGGTGTGTATAGTTACACTTTACACGGTTTCACCAGATTTATGTATACGTTTCTCGCTATTCTTGTACACAAAAGTAAGGTTATGTGCGACTATAAACGATGTACATTAATAATTTGCATAAAATAATAATTCTAATATGCTTTGTCGAATGTGGGTTTGGTTGGATCTATTAGATTAAACAACTGAATCTGCTTTCCAAAGTCACACAGTTAAATATTAAAATGTGAATAGATTAATTTCCGGATGATGTTAATAGGGCCACATTTGAAACAAACGGAAAATAAATTAGAGAATGAAATATATACATCCACTGAAAGAAATGGTTGTCTACTAATTAAAAAATTGCATAAACTTTGGTAATTACGGTATATCGCTGCTGCACAGTGGATTTTTTTTTTTTTTTTTTTGTAAGCCATTTTGATCTTGGTATATTGACAATGTTAACAATTTTTCAGACCCACAAAGTCATAAGAGATGACTTGTCTGTGGGTCTAATAACATAAATTAATATATATTAATATTTAATATTGTATATAATATGATAGTGTGTAGTCTTACAAGTTACAAAACATAAGTGAGATTGTGACTTTTACTTCAAGACAAATATTAGATTTCGAAAGAAGTAGTTGTTTTCTTATCGTCCTGAAAAAATCATAATAGGCTCACCCTGTGAAAATATGGCAGAGCTTCACAATTATATCGGTGATATTCGTGTTATAAATGTTGATGTCAAATTTGATTGTTGTAAAAAAATTACATTATATTTTTTGTCTTCATCAAAACGGCTGATGACTATTTATGAGAAACAACGGACTAATGTGTTTCATTGGAGTAGTCATATTAAAATTCCGTGAACTTTGAATTAAATCGAAGGAAATATTTTTCACGTATTCTCTCCTCTGGGTCATTCTTATTGAGTTTTCAAAAACTTTGAAATGGGTTTCAAAAAATACAGAAAAAAAACAAAATACAGTATCGGATTATGATGACACTTTTGTGTATGCCAAGTTTCAACTGTATACACAAAAAAAAAAAATAATAATAAAAAAAAAAAAAAAAAAAAAAAAATCGAGTGAGGTAAAATTGAGTCTTCGCTTCGCTTATCCAATAAAAAATTAATATAACATAACAATGAATGTGAATTACCTCGGAAAAGCTAACCGCAAATCAGCTTTCAGTTTCCCGAGCAACTCCGACACGCTGTTGAACTGTTTCAGGCTCATTTCCCCTCCCTCAGGAGTCGGGGTGAAGTTCGGGTTCCTGTAATCCTTCAACTCCTGACTCCCCCTCATCCCCTGGGCGTTCATCTTGTCCTGGCTCCCTCGGGACCCCTGAGAGCCGAGCGTCTTCGACTTGCCGTCGTCGCTGGGGGGCGGCGTCGCGCCCGTCAGGAGGCAAGGCGCGGGGGCGGGACGCTTGCCCCACTTCCTTAAGGACATTGCGTAGTCCTCGGGGTTGTACACGGGAGGACGTTGTTCCTGGAAGCATAAAGAAGGAATGGTTTGATTAAATGAGCTTCTAATTAGTGAATGTATGAAATGATTAAATTATGTGCCCGGTTTGACATTAATTAATCAAAAGTTAACAAATTGTTGGACTTGTTATCACCCTTGGTTTCCTGTGTTATTTCACTGAAAAATCCGTTGATTAGTCTATAGTCCAAAACTTTTTCTGGACATTGTTGTCATACCGAATTGGATCCCCTTATTTTGTTTTGAGCAAAATAAGTTTTGTTCCTTTTTTTTCGAAAAAAAATCTGAATATTTGAATTGAATTTTCAATATTTCAAGTTTTCCGATGGAAATGAAATTTTTATAGAATATTAATATTGGTTCAGTGAGCCTACATATTTTTACCAAATTCAAAGAAATTTGGTTCGACCGATTTGAATCTATTTATTCATAACTGGTAATATATAAATGATATATACTGTTTTAAATTGTGAGGGATGATCAACAAATAGGGCTGTATGAGGAAAGACGGTTATGAGTTTCAAAATCGAGGTGGGTATATTGCTATAGAGTATATATATTCCATTCAAATATCTCGCTCTTCTCAAAACACAAATGCTGCATCTTCTTTGTTATTGTACTGAAGATGTGTAGACAAATCACAGCGTAAGTGAAATGAAAACCAACTCCATTCACATATCGAATAACAACCTGAGAAAGAAGATATATAAACAACAACAACAACAACAACATTTGAAAAATGCCGATCCGTTGAAATACTCGTTAACTCCACGTCAACTTTCCATGATTAATTATCAATTACAACCCGTTGTACTTCCGACTCATTTTAACGACTGGTTAAAGTCATGGTTAAAACGCAACTCGATAATGTGCTTAAGAATCTTTGTTCATTTTTCATCGACGTTAAGGGGACACTATACAAGAGCAAGAAATTCAAATATTTGAACAATGACAAAATTGACGGATTTATTAGGCGAGTAAGCCCACACATTACATTCAAGGGGAAATTATGAAACAAATGAATTGATAATAAATTTAAAATAAATTAACTAACCAATTTTTGATGTTGAGAATAGAATGAACAATTTCATAAAATGGCAAACGAAAAATTGATCATTTGTTGTATTTTTTCTTGTGAGTATCGTTCCCAACAGGTTGAATCAATAAATTTTCAACATAAATCGTGAATCTTAAATCACAAATCTTGACCAGAATTGAACTGAATAGATTCTGGTCAACAACAATTTGACAATTTTTAGCAAAATTATTTTCTGATATTTCTCCATTGGGAAGAATAATAGTGATGAAAAAACATTCTCCAAAAACATTGAAAAATTTACCGAATTGCTTCGATCTATATTTATGAACTAACAGTTCAAACACTGCAGCTGTTTTATATTGGTATCGTGTAAAACAACACACTGAATTGCCCCACTAGTGATAGGCGTGGCTTATCGGCAGGCCGCCTAGATCTATACTTCATGTGGGCATTTAGAGATACCCTGATGGGCAATGTCAATTTTCCCACGTAACAAACAGCCCATTTGATTGGATGTTTGTTTTGTGACGTTTGTGGGCGGGTCAATTGATGTCTGAGATCTATTGGCGTCAGTGAATGATGAGCCAGATGAGATATTTTCATCAGTTCACACCTCAAAGCCTTGAATAAAAAAAGGTGTATTTTAAAATTAGAGTCAAATATTGTCTAAATCAGATTATGTATTTGTTATTTTTCAACTTGTACTGTTAAATTTTCACGATCTTTTATATCTGTGATTAAAATCACTCTGGCGGAAATCTTTTGCCCCATGGAAACCGGAGATGCCCTGATCGTATTTTCTCAGTTTTCCAATCACAACTTTTCGTTTCTCTTAAGAGTCCACGGGAGTCGATTCATCGAAATATCAGTTTTTTGGTAACAACTTTTGAACGGTATGAGATATCAAAATTCTAATACGGGAGAAACACAGATAAGTATAATACCTTCAATATGGTACGAGTAATAACTTCATAACTATTCAAGTCATCTCACATACCGTCAAGTGTAAACAGCTGAAAAAAACAAACACTTTTTTCAGCTGTATAAGCTTAACAATTATGTGACATGACTCAAATAGTTATAAGTTATATTATCTTGAAGTTATCATAATTACCTGTGTTTGTCCCGTATCAGAATGTCTATATCTCATAACGTTCAAAGTTATCACCAAAAAAACTGATATTTCGCCAAATCGACTCCCATGGACTCTTAAGATCCACTCTTTTGTTCATCTATCAACGCCATCAAGGTAATGCACGGCATTAGGAGCGCACACCGCGCATGCGCGAACAGGATTCATTACAAATATGGTATGGCATTACAGATCTAGAAGCCCGTGTCTACTGTGGTAACCTTTTGATTTATCTATCCCCATGTATGACTTATGAGCTAGGCTAGCTTTTACATTTATCTTTACAATACGTTTCAACTACTATACAAATAAATTATAAATGTGAAAAGGTTTCATAAATGTTTGTAATATTATATTATACTTACGTCACGATTTGGATGTTCATGCATACATTATCAAAAGTAGGGTTAAGTTATAGTTTTAGTTTCATTCTTTTGACTTTTAGTTTCATCATCACAAACCCAAAAAGGAGATATCATGTTTGTCAGATTACCATAGCAACTAGAAAAGTTTAAGACAAACAAACTGATGTATTTTTTTTATCAACATTTCAACTTGATACAGAATCATTATCCCCCAATTAAGGCTATGGGTGAAAGTGGGATCGTTTGGACGGGGCACCACAAGGGTGATCTTACCACCACGTTTCAATTATTTTAATTAAAAACAATGATTTTTTCGCCAGGACTTTGACCATATACTTTTTGCCGCAGATAAAAGTCTTTAGTTTTTAGAAGTCTGGAAGACATTAAAAGTTGAACGTTTTGTAATATATCTGGACATTACCAGTATTGGTATTGAGAGTGAACCAAACGCACGAATGTTTATATCTTTCACTTTGAACACACACAATTTGAGGTACATTGTTGATTATTATTACAACAATGTGTACCATGGAAGAAACTTATAAAAAGACAGTATATTTGGATATATTAAGTTGGATCGCAAACAAACTAAATAGGGTCTACTGAAGTTGTATTGGGAGAAAACAATTTTCGTACATTGTTGTACAATATAATTTGTGACAATATCGTTGAATTGAAAATATATTTGAGACTTGGTTCAAAGTGGAAGATATCAACATTCGTGTGTTTCTTTTACTCTCAATACCAATACTGGTAATGTCCGGATATATCAAAAGAACGGTTGTTACTTATTATTGTGTTCCGCACTTTAGGGAAACTGAAAGATTTTATCTGCGGTGAAATAGCATGGCCACAGACAGGAAAGTCCTGGTGTCAAAGTTCATTGTTCTTAAAATTATTGTCGCAGACAGCGCAGTCCTGGTGTCACAGGTGTTTGTTTTTAATGAAAATAATTAAAGTGGGGTGATAATATCGTCCTTGTGGTACCCCCCCCCCCCCCTAAACGATCCTGCTTTCATCCATAACCTTAATTGGGTAACAATGATTTCGTATATCAAGATTTGATAATAAAAAAAGTGATAACCATATATGTAGTAATTCTTGGTTTTATGATTTTTCAGCAATATAACGAAAAAAAGAAACTGCATCTTTCAAAAACGAGAAAAAACTGAACTTGCAGAGATATTGTAGGCCTATCGTAAATTCGTAATCATCCAAGTTTTTAACTGTATTTAGTTAACAAATTACATTCTTTCGTTCGCGGTCACAACAATATCAAACTGTATACATTCTCACAAATAAATCCACAGTGTTGAATACATAAAAAAACTCGAACAGTTACATAAAATAAAAGAAATTCAACGAACTTTAAAGTAATTTCCTAGACAATGTCAATCGGTGACCACAATATTTGGTCCTTGTGGTATTCAACTAAACTGATCTGATAAACATAGGTATAGATTTTGTTTATCGTCATGCATTGATAATCTATAGTATATCATTTCACATCAGTTTCTTTACTGTGTGGTTTTAGATAATTCTATAGTGGACCGACCAAAAAAAAAAGCAATATTAAGTGAATAAAATACCGTACGTTACCGGTACCCGGGATACCTCCAGGTTATATATCTATACATGCTATTATACTAAATTCACGAGTGGTTACGAGCGACCGTCTATCCGATGTATTTGATGAGCGAAGGGAATACTCCAATCCAAGTGTACTTGAGGAAATAATCAATTAAACTATTTTCTCATAATTTGTTTTCCCTAATATCTTAACTTTTAGTTGGACTATCACGGAAACAATCAACAGTAGAAGATAGGAGAGACAAATCGACGATAAGGGAGATAAAACAAAAAAAGATCGATGACTCTTCGAGACCGTGTCTCACGAAAAACAAAATTGGACTATAAATTGAAACTGCCACTTGGATATAGTAACAAGATAATTAGCTAACTATCACCTGAGAGTCCATAGGAGTCGATTAAACTAAATATTAATTTTGGTGATAACTTTCGACCAGTATGAGATAGGCCACGTACGTGGAATCACATATATTTATACCTTCGAGTTAGTATGAGTAAGAACTATATATATATATATATATATATATATATATATATATATATATATATATATATATATATATATATATATATATATATATATATAAATATATATATATATATATAGATATATATATATAATTTATATATATATATATATATATATATATATATACATATATATATATATATATATATATATATATATATATATATATATATATATATATATATATATATATATATATATATATATATATATATATAGCCTACAGGATACAGCTGAAAAAACAACATATTTTGGCTGAATGCGTCTGACGAATAATCTATAGCGTTTTCCTGAATGACATCGAACGGTCGGGAGTTTTCTCTCACCAATCGTGACTTTGTGGTATATACAGTCTGTTGTTTTATCGACGGCATAGCAATTGATTCAATTTTTCCCACGTGTTTCTTATTAGACGTGTTTATTTGAAAATACACATTCTCCTTTTTTGGGTGTGTTTTCATTCGATCTGTGATTGGTTGTTCTAGTTCCTAGTTTTTGATTGATAATAAATATTATCGAAGTCGATTGGAATGGAAACCGCATTGCGAGTTGAAGAGAAACGCATACGGATGCAGTTTTTTATTGTTCGGTTATTTATTCTGAATTGATTCACATTTTATTCTAACTGATTCAATAAAAAAAAAACGAATTCAATGAATTTCTACATGTGTATAGTTTCAACATTGATATTTATTCAACTCATTTCAGTTAGTTGACCATTTTTTTTTTTTTTTTTTTTGTGAACCCAAAATTACACATTTTTTTCATAAGAATGCCTTCATAAATAGTTTCATATGGATTGGTTTCCTTGTTTCCTTAGAATTCAATTAAATTTTTTCACGTGTATAGTTCCAACATTGATATTTATTCAACTCATTTCAGTTAGTTGACCATTTTTTTTTTTTTTTTTTGGTGAACCCAAAATTACACATTTTTTTCATAAGAATGCCTTTATAAATAGTTTCATATGGATTTGTTTCCTTGTTTACCTGCGAGGAGCATACACACACACAACAAGGAAAATCTCTAGACCTGTATCGAATATACAATGATAATAAGAATACAAAATCAAATTTACAGTGCTTTAAAAAACACTTTTTACAGACCAACAACTGAATTTTTTTTTTTTACTTTTTCAATAACATCGAAACTTGATACAAAATCATTGTTACAAAATCATGGATACGAAAATGACGGGAAAAGTCGGTGATGGTGCTTAGAAATGGGAAAAAGTATACGATACAATTACGAAATATTACCCACCTAGAAAACTATGGACATGATCCAAACAAAGTACCATGCAGTCTCAATTATCTTCAACATAATATTATATTATTATCATTTATTTATTCTCTTGTTTATGCATATAAATGCTGGTTACAAGGGCACAGATTAACAATATCAAAAAGATACATGATATTGACATAATATAGTAAAATTATAAATTTAGTATACAGAGATCTTAATATTAACAATATTATAAGATAAACATGATAATTGACAGAATATAGTAAAAATATAAATGTAGTATACAGAGATCATAATATGTAATACTTGAGCACAAAAAAATAGATGTAAGCCTAGATGTAAACCGAAAAGTGTTTATAAATTTTGTTATTTTTACATTAACTTATGATTAATAGTAAGACCAAGTGGAGAAATAGCAGTACTGTCTTATGTCATACTGTTCCAGCTTCTGATCGAAACGAGTATTTGCCCACGTCTGTTCTCGAGCTTCTTGTCATAAGCTTATTTTATATCTTTTTTTTTTTTTAATTGGGTTTTAACGACGCACTGTAATGATTACTAAGATCTATTGGCGTCGGATTAATGATTAATGAGATGATGGAATGATGAGATGAAGGTTTTTATGGGTAGTGGGAAGGATAGTGGGAAGGAAGGAAGCGGTCGTGGCCTATATTGTAGGAACCATCCCGGCATTAGCCTAGACTACAGAGGAAAACCACGAAAAACCCCTGTAAAGATGGACGGTGGCGGGGATCGAACCGGGTCCGATATGTCCCTTCACCTCCCGGATCACGAAGCAAGTGAGCTAACCACTCAGCTACATGTGCCGGTTATTTAATATCTTATAGTGTATGAGGAAGATTTAAAAATTGGTAGGCCTATATGCAGAAAGGACAATCATCAAAATAAGAATTACAATACGATAAATCTACACAATAAAACTCCTTATATCCTATTAGCATGATAACGATAACATATATATTTTAATATTGAACATTATCAAATTGTGTTCGAAATATAATTTCGGTTTGAATTTCAGTTTTAGCATTATATTCTCCTCTTGTTCTGAGAAATTGCTAAAATTTCAGTTCTCAAATTTCCAAATATATATATATATATATATATATATATATATATATATATATATATATTTTTTTTTTTTTTTTTTTTTAATAACATCGAAACTTGATACAAAATCATTGTTCCCCAATTAAGGCTAAGGATTATATATAATTAAAATTTTTTTTAAAAATATATAATTAAAATTATATCAATTTAATTTCAATCTCGTCCATCTGTACTTGCAATATCACGAATACATTCTTTGAGAATCAATCAAGTCACAAAGCAAACATTATTCTATAATCAATCAATTATTTCGTCTCCATATGAACCGAAATGAAAATGCCGCTCAGTAATCGACTGTATATACAAAACCCTTCGTACAACCATTCCCAGCACGCCCAACAGCCCCGCCATCAGCTAACTCATGTGGGGGTACGAATAAACACGTGATGAATGTAATGAGAATCATCATTGTAACGGTGAAGTGCCGATGAGTGAGAGGCCGGGACTCGAACCTGCACCCTTCAGAGTGTGGAAGTCTTCACGACCGCTCATCCAACACACTTCTCCTAAATAACATTTTAAAACTTAAACAACCACGATTATGCATATTTTAAGTATAGCACGAATACTTTATATCCACTAAAACTGAAGGTTCCTAGCGACCGTCCCCCTTATCCCACACCACTATCGCACGGGTGGTTCGAACCTTCATTTCTCGTGTGTAACTTGTATCCACGAGATATGAAGGTTCCAATCGACCGTTCCCCTTATCCCACACCACCATCACACGGGTGTTTCGCTCCGTCTTCTTCTTTAAAAATACTATATAGCATACTTCATAAAATCATGCTTCTTTCCTCCACAGCGTGCCTCATGCATTACAGCAATGATGCGCTAACTCAACGTCATGCTGTAATATATGCTCTGAGAATCTAGCGTAAAGCACGCATCGGTAAACGCATCTACCGTGAAAACATGCACGAACGTCAATGACCTCTGTGAATGGGGCGAGATTCACACCTTCCAGACTCGTGCAATCTTACAATCTCACAATCTTACAATCTCACAATCACACAAATCATCAGTGACAAGCCGCCCCCGTATAGGCTCAGTTAAATAACGCGTTATATCATTTCAGGTTATGATTGTAACTAGATTAATGCTCCGGGCCAACACACTAATACTGAGACGTGTGGTCGAGTGGCTAGCATACTGAACCGTCATTGAGGAGATCGGGGTTTGATTTCCATTATGGTCGACCATCCTGACTAGGGTTTCTCGTGGTTTTGATTGATTGATTGGTTATGTGATATGAGATGATTGGTGATTGATTGGACGTGGTTTCCCTCAGTCGTTCAGGTCAATACTGGGATTTTTCCTTGACAACAGGCCACGATCGACTCCTTCCCGATAAGCAGAAACACCTATTGGAATAACTCTTCATCTCATCATCCCATAATCTCATATATCATTCACCGACGCCAATAGATCGTAGTCAACAGTACAGTGCGTCGTTAAACCCAATATAAATGAGAACAAACTACTCCTGACGCTGCGATTGGAACAATATTGAATAACACCAATAAAAACAACGAGTAAAATGAGAACAATATGTGACGTATCTAGAGAGAGGCCAATAGCATGTTTATCAAATTATCACTCAGGCTGGCAAATCTAAATTTGAGGAAAAACAGAAAAATAGCAGACTTTATTCATCGGGCCGTCGGTGTATGCCACAACATGCGGACTTTGCTGTTGTTGTTGCTGTTGTTGTTGCTGTTGTTGTTGCTTTTATTGTTGTTGTTGTTGTTGTTGTTGTTGTTGTTGTTGTTGTTGTTGTTGTTGTTGTTGTGAGCATTCTAAATTAACCGTAATCAACCCAATCCAACCAACTTAACAAACTAACCCACCAGAACAAACAACTCAAACTAATTTAACCTAATTTAACTAAAAAATTAGTCAAATTGAAATAATAAATTGAACTGAATTAAAACTAATCTAGAACCTACTTCCGGTTTGACGAATAGTCACTTTTGAAAAAAAATACTGAAACTGAAATTTTGATATGGAAATGTTGATATTTTGATTCAGTATAGACGCTGTTGTGGACTCTTCACAACAATATGTGACCACACACTTGAAACGATCCACACGACGTAATTCCAAGGAATGCGTCCGACCTTCACTTGAACGTGATTGGCTGATTTTATGGCGAGGTTGTTGGACACTGACATATATATATATATATATATATATATATATATATATATATATATATATATATATATATATATATATATATTTACATTCCTTCAAAAACGTTTCAGAGAGCTATAACCTTAATAAATATAATCACACTCTAAGTACACAAGATTTGGAAAAACAAAATAAGAAATACTTGTCATATATTTATATTTGACAAGCTTGATGTAAAATGAATAAACAAAAGTGTTGTGAGAGATTTTTTGTTCGTTTGTGTAGAATTCAATTGGTAATAAAGCGAATCTCCTATTCAAATGTTTGATGTAAAAACGAAACAAGAAGGTTCCGAGCGACCGTTCCGTACCATTTCACAGCACTAGCGGTCGGGTGGTTCAAGCCTTCTTCGATTGTAGACACAAAGTGTGTTTACATTGTACTGTAAAAAGATTGGTGTGAAGTGAATAACCTTAAGGGGGACGAAGTATGATTTTTTTTTTTGGAAATACATATTTGCAATTCAGTAACAAGTTAGAATTCGTGGATTAATCTAAAAAAATGAATTGGCATATTATTTTATACTCTGAAATTATGTTTCTTGAAAGAATAATCCTGGAATGAAGTAATGATGAAGCAAGATGGGAGTTGAAGGTGGAATGATATTAAAGTTTTAGAAAATAATACATCCAAAGTCAATTGACGACTTGCAGTCATCCGCCCCCATGACGTCAGAAATCGTACCGTTCAATCAACAGGGCTGTTAGAACTGTAGTGAAATTCAAATATCCAATCGGGGTATCTTGAAATGACTACAAACGATATGATCCAACTGGCCTAGTGGTTAAGCCACGCCCTTTTCGAGTCGTCAATTATAGGCCAAGTCGATTTTGATGGAAATTACACATTTTTTCAGAGAACGGGAATATAATGGATTCATTCGGAACAAGGGCTGTTTGTGGATAAATTGAAGGGAAGAGTGAAATTCTCAGTGTCAACGCGACATATAAACGATCGCAGTGACTTTCCGGATGAACATATTGCAGTGAAACTTGCTTTATATACCAATGTTCATTAATCATTCTTGTAAAATGTATAAGAACGAGTAGGTGATGGTGAAATTATGAAGTGATGACAGGCGAAAGGACGTTTACAAACACCCAAGCCTTATGCGGGAAACGAACCCACGCCCAAAGTGACTTCAGTTCTCAAAGCGCGGTGCCTTAGCTGATTGAGCTGCGGAGGGCGGGTACTTTCTTTTGTGGATACAACTTGCATTCACCCCTTATAAGGAGAGTCCAATTATAGGGTGCAAAATACATATTGTATTGCAGATTACCAAATTATGACGGAACTTTTGAAGACCATATGGGAGTTACATAGTTGTATCTCCATATGTGGAAAATCACATATAATCAACTAAATATAATAACTAGTTATCATATATCATATTATAGTAGTAATTTTGATTGTTTATCATCGTATTATGATATCATTACAAGATTTCGTAAACTCTTGGGCGATTATTGGGAGAGGATTGAATATCTATTCACAGTAGCAACGTAGAAATATTTCATTTTTCTGCTCCGTAAAGAATAAGTCATGTAGATTATTTTGTGGAGAATATAATTATAATTTGAACAGTTTTCCAACTAATTAAAAAATGTATATATATTGACTCTTGGTATTGGTCAGTTCACCTTCATCATTCAATTGACGACTCGCAGTCTCCGCCCCCTTGACGACACATATCATACCGTCCAATCAACAGGGGTGTTACAACTGTAATGAGATTCAACTATCCAATCGGGGTATCTTCAAATGACCACAAATAATATAGATCCAACTGGCCTACTGGTGAAGCCACGCCTATTTCGAGTCGTCAATTATCTATGTTTGGAGCACGTATTGAAGAGTCAGGCACCAACTCTTAGATTGCCTATAACGTCTTGGACACGGCCTATAGGCTTCTGTCAAGTGACGTCACTCATTGTTGCAAGAGGCA